>APFE030661528.1:0-17765 GCA_000404065.3 Pinus taeda | reverse complement strand
AATCAACTCCACCAAACTCAACTGATTGAGTTCTAACTGAAGTCATGCATGCATCAACTCAACTGACCCACAAAGAAAACATATTTCCTTCTAACAGCTGCATGTGCCACATCTGTAGCTCAAACTGAAGTGCTCCAAGAGAATAAGATAAAGTTTATAGTCTAAATATTATTATAAGCTAATAATATTTGACTGCTCTATAATTAGACTTGATAGTGTCACCGCTGTTGTCTAAAAATAGAAGTCCATCTATTTTTGCCAACTTGACCAATCATCCATAAACAACATCCTGCAACTCATAGACATGATCCATATGTCTAAAAATAGACATAATGTAAAAATAGACTTTGCGCCATAATTTGCCTGCGGGCCCACTTAGTGAAGGCGACTCTTTTCACTAAGCTCCATCATCTTGTTGCAATCTCAACAATTGTTAGGTCGACTTTGATTATATTGTGACCCGTTAGACTCCTATATATAGAAAGGACGTTTTGACATTTGTATCATCCAAAAATTGTTCATTTGTGTAATGTAAAGGAGGATGCCCCCTGGAAGAGGCTGAATTCTAAGGCGTTTATCTCTCTTTTCTATCTTTTTGTGAGTTGGTTTCATAACACTTCACCTTTCGAAAAGTTATTTTGTACCACGTTGGTCTTTCCTAGAGAATTATCCTTGATTATAAAGATTATGAAGAATGTTGAATCACGTTGGATCTTTATGTATCAAGTTGTATTAGTATCTTTTGAGATTATTCTTGGAGAAGAGATGTTAAATTAATCTTGAATCGGTAAAATAGTTATAGTTGTTAAGTCAACAATGATGGTTTCAAGAACATGTTTTGGTGATCCATGGAATTGTGCTTGTGGTACATGTAATGTATCATTTAAAAGGCTTGACGATATTGCGTTATAATTTTCCAAGAGGTGAGCAGCGAAGGGTCACTTGGTTAGCTTGGCTAAGTTTGGTAAAGGGAATAATAGATCTATTGGCTAAATTTTCTCATCAGGGTTTCCCAAGATAAATCACATGTTATTTATGTGTGCATGTCGCTATGATTTTTTATAATTATCTTTCTGTTAGATTTTTAATTCTTTCATTCTATACTAGATAATTTTTTAGCTTCAGGGGACACCTTTATTCCTAAGGGTTTGGCTTGTTTGAGGCCTATGACAAAGTATGAACTGAGAGATAACAACGATAAAAGTTAGATTGTGGAAAGGAAATAAGAAATGTGATGTGAAAGTGATGACTTGTGTTATTGAGCTCGTGGGTTACATTTAATGAACCCTTTAAAATTGTCTAGGATACTCCATTGTAATGTGCTATGAAGTGAGTAGTAAAGCCTTATTTTTCCATATTTGGTCAAAGGAACAATAAATCTATTATTTGGTTTTTCCAATAAAGGTTTTCCATGACAAATCACATTGATCTAGGTGGATATTGGTGGCCACTTGCCTATTCAACTTGGACCCCCACCATTGTTTCTTTCAATTTTTCAGTTTCCTTATTTGGAGCACAATTTACTATTTTTGGAAGTTTTTTGGGTCCTGAGCTTCTAGAGCTGTTTTGAGGCCCTAAACGACATTTTTTGGGAAAACTAGGGCCAACATGGATTATATACCAATTTTGACCATTCGAAAGTTGTAGTCCTCGGATAAATCTTTCTAACGAGGTATTGTGTGCATCAAACGAAGATCGCTTGCCAAATTTACAACCCCGAGAAGTTGATGTACCAATTTACCCAAATGGGGCCCATAGTTTGGTGCTTCATCTCTTAGTGTTAGGTTTTTGGATGTTTAGGGTTCTCCATTGTTTCTCAATAATTAATAGTCCTTTGAGCCTCATTGTAACACAATTCAGAGGCATGTAGCTATCACATCTCTTCTCAGAGATAAGCTACCATTGCCCGAGCTAGTCTTATTTCCATCTCTATATTTATGGTTATATCTATAATTTTTTGTGTTCATGTTTAAATTCGGATTAGTGGTATCAGAGCGATATGCTCTTTCTCTGTTTTTCTTTGCATGTACCCAACAAGGTTGGGATATAAGGGTTGGGGCTCGATCTGGTTGAACGTTTGCAAGGTCAGCCTTGCAAACCCCAATGGCCACCCATGGGGGAATAAAAGAAAGACGAGGGATCAAGATATCCTATCAAAATATTGCTTGAGGAGGTCCTCAAGAAATAAAGGAATGCGATGATGGATAACTTTGCCCAGATCCTTCAATGGTTGCCCACCGATGGCGCATCCACATCCAACAACCACTTTGGAGGATCCACTCATTTTAAGGTACAATTAAACTTTGAAATTCCCATATTTGAGGGCCAAATAGATGTAGACACCATAGATAAATGGTTAAATTTGCTAGAATTATATTTTTCTGTTCATGATTTTTCTAGCCAGGAAAAGATTAATTTTTCTCTTCTCAAAGCTGCCCTCCATGTCAAGGATTGGTTGGAAACCTACTGTGAGCAGAAGGATGAAAGTATGACCTCACTGTTTTCAGCTGCACCCACTTGGAATTCGTTCCGAGACGCCATCAAGGAGCAGTACTACCTTGTCGGGAACTATGAGGATAAATAAATAAAGTGGAACATGCTGCGGTAGGGAAGGGACCAAGATGTGCTGGAGTTTACCAATGTTTTTCATACCCTTCGCGCAAAGTTGGGTATCAAGGATTTTGAGAAACATTTGGTACTCAAGTACCGTAGTTGCCTACACAGGTACATCCATGACAAGATGGAGTTCCTGGACATCTCCTCGCTTGGCATGGTGTACTGATACACCGTTAAGATTGAGAAAAAGTTTAAACAAAAGAACTTTGGATCTGTGAATCTGAAGCAAGGGAAAGGTGACCTCAAACCATAGAACAAAGGACAAATCCAAGGCGGGGTGGCCCAGGACAACCCACCAAAGCCACAAGCAAAGAACAACATCGCGAAGCCGAAGAAGGACACGAGAAAGTGGTTTGAGTTCCATAAGAGCTCCACTCACAACACAAGTGAGTGTCGGGCCAAGAAGTCACTGGTGGATGAACTGAAGGCTTCGGAATCAGATTCACATTCTAAAGCTGAGAGAGAACTCGACAAGGGGAATGAAAAAGGGAAGCAGATTATCGATGCAGATCACAACGCCACCATTGCCACAATGAAGATCTAGAAGGAGGAACCCGAAGATCCAGAGGAGGAGCACCTCTTCCACTCCCATATGTGGGTAAAGGGTTCCATGCTTCAGTTCATTGTCGACATCGAGATCCAAAATAATCTCATTTCAGTAGAGGTCATGAAGTGGCTAGGCTTACTGACCACAACACACCCATAACTGTACACCAAGGATGGGATCTTCGTGTGAGCTAGCAGTGGCGCCTTCCATACAGTATCAAGCCCTTCAGGGATGAGGTATTATGTGATGTTGCTCCCCTTGATGTTTGTGATGTATTATTAGGCCAACCATACTTGTGGAAGCGACATGCTGTGTATGAGTCAAGGCCTCATGCTATTACTATTACCTTTGGAAATAAGTTGTACATGATACTGAAGGTAGAACTTCCTACAACCATCTCTTTGGTTACTAAAAACCAATGCATTAAGCTCATTTCCAAAACCAGGAAATTTGTTTCCCGATGATACACCCTTAGGGAAAGAAGAAGACAATGGCCACGACCTCCAGACAAGTCCCCTCTGCATGACAAAAAATGGACAAGGTCATGGAGGAGTATGAGGACATCTTCACCTCTCTCGTAGGGGTGCCTCTGCACTGTCAGGTCAAGCACACCATCAATCTGACCCTAGGTGTGCCATTTCCCAATGGACCAATCTATCGGTGCTCCATTCTGGAGAATGACGAAATCAAGAGGAAGATTTAGGGGTTGCTACATAAAGGTCACATCTAGCTAAGTTCATTGGCCTATGGGAGTGCGATCGTGTTGGTACAGAATAAGGATGGGACTTGGAGACTCTATATTGACTATCAGACGCTAAACAAGATCACTGTCTGGAATAGGTACCCGATCCCACAAATTGATGACCTTCTGGACCAACTCAAGGGGGAAAATATTTCAGCAAGATCGACTTGAAGTCTGAATATCACCAAGTACCAATCGAACCCTCCAATGTGTGGAAGAATTCCTTCAAAGCTAAGGAGGGCCTTTTCGAATGGTTGGTTATGTATTTTGGGTTGACGAATGCTCCTGCAACCTTCATGAGGCTGATAGATGACATCTTGCAGCCATTCACCAACTCATTTGTAGTGGTATATGTGGATTACATCTTGATCTTCAGCCAAAGCTGGGAAGAGCACTTCCACCACATCTGACAGGTTCTCCAAACACTGCAACAACACAAGCTGTGTGCCAATTTGGAGAAATGCATTTTTGGCATGAACCCAGTTTAGTATCTGGGATACATTATTGATGAACGGGGGGTGCATGTGGATTTAGCCAAGATCCAAGTCATTCGGGATTGGGCAGCCCCAACCACTTTGACAAAGCTCTGCAATTTTTTGGGTCCTACCAATTTCTACTGCAGATTCGTGTTGGGGTTCTCTAATATCACTTGGCCCTTGAGTCAAGTCACAAAGGGAGGAGAGAAAGAAAAAAATATTTTGGCCTGAATCTCAACAAAAGGAATTTGCAGAGTTGAAACATCACCTCTACTTTGCACTAGAGATCACATTATCAGACTTCCAACAACCATTTGAGATCGAGACAGATGCCTCATTTGAGATTGAGACATATGCCTCTGACTATGCTATTGGGGCAGTCCTTACTCAATGGGGGCATCTAGCAGCATATCACATTGAGACACTTTCAAACACAGTCCAGAAGTATCCCACTTATGAAAAGGAGATGTATTCCATTATGCAGGCCTACCGACAATGGAAACATTACATTTTTGGGAAGGAAACGGTCATCCACACAGACCACCTACCCCTGTAGTTCATACATATGCAAGGGAAGTTGCAGAATGATCACTATTAGAAGTGGTCCACATACCTACAATAGTTCCATTTGAATATCAAGTATAAGAAGGGTAGCACCAATAATGTTGCACACTGCCTTAGCCGACCACCGATTATGGCATTAACCACCGTGATCAACTTTGTGGGCATAAGACTTCTGATTGGCCACTTCTCTACAAAAGCGACCAAGAATTCGGCCACACATACTAGATGCTCTTGGAGGGTCAACAAGTTCCAGATTTTCACCTCCAGGATGCCCTGTTATGCCACCTAGAATACCTTTGTGTTCCTTTAAGTGAGCATGCCAAGATGATTTTGGAAGCACACTACAGTAGGGTCGCTGGGCATTTTAGGGTTGAGAAAAGGGTGACAGTACTGCAGAAGTATTTCTATTGGCCAAATATTAGATAGGATGTCGGGAAGTACATCAGATCCTTCACTGCCTGCGCCATTGCCAAACCAATCATCAAGAAGCAATGCCTATATACTCCGCTGCCTACCCCTAGTTGACCTTGGGAATCCATCTCCATGGATGACATGTTGGGCCTTCCTTCTACTAAGCATGGAAATGACAATGTTTTTGTGGTCGTCGACAGATTCTCGAAGATGGCTATTATGGCGACCTGCAAGAAGAATATCACAGCAGAAGCCAGTGCTAAACTCTTCTTTGATTGAGTGTGGGTACACTTTGGCATCCCACAATCTATCATCTCAAATCGGGACAACATGTTCCTCAATAAATTTTGGTCGAGTCTCTGGTCGATGTTGGACACCAAGCTCCCTAAGTCCATAGGATGATCATACACATTTTACACATGTAAAACTCAAAAAATCCATGCACATAGGATGAGAGACTCCCCTATGTCCAACACAACTATAACTGGGCTCTCCACAAATTGAATAGCCACAACCCTTTTTAGGTGGGTGTGGGATTCAACCACTATGTCCCATTGATGTGGCCATACCATTTGCATCTACTCAGGCAGGTTCAGCTCATGTCAATTCTGAAGCCGATAAGGCAAACAACTTCATTGAGCACATCCAACACATTCGCGAGTAGGTCCACGACATTTTGGAGAAATCAAATTCCAAGTACAAGTAGCGACATGATCAACATTAGGTGCCACACAAATTTAAGCTGGGCGATGAAGTTTGGCTGCATTTGTAGAAGGAATGCCTTACCAAAGCTTATTGGAAACTCAAACCACTCTGATATGGTCCTTACACCATTACCAAGGCTGTGGGAGATAATGCATTTGAGTTCAACATTCCCCCATTTCTTGGCCTGCACCTAGTGTTCAATGTGGATTGCCTTCGACCATATTTGCCCCCATTGTTGGACACATCAGACATTGTAGAACAACTCACACCTACAAAGTTAAATCCAGACTATATGGAACAAGACACATCTAAAAGATCATGGACACACAAATCAAGAATACCCAACAAAAAAAGATCCAACTATATTGAGTTGTCAAGGCAGGCCAACTCCTTCACCAGGGCAAGTGGCTCACCAGGGATTAGGTTCAACAAAAGTTTCATCATCTCATGGAGGAACTCAACGTAATGGGAAACATTGCTTCCTAAGGGGGGAGGAATGATCTAGTTGGATATTGGTGGCCACACTCCTATTCCACTTGGACCCCACCATTGTTTCTTTCAGTTTCTTTATTTGTAGCAAAATTTACTATTTTTGTTAGATTTTCAGGTTTTGAACTTCCAAAGCCGTCTTGAGGCCCTAAATGACTTTTTTTTTTGTTGTTGGGAAAACCAAGGCCAACATGGGTGATAGACCTATGTTGGCCATTCAAAATTTGTAGTTCTTAGATAGATCTTTCTAACGAGGTATTGTGCACATGAAACAAAGATCATATGCCAAAGTTATGACTCGAGAAGAGTATGTACCAATTTACCCAAACGAGGCCCATAGTTTGGCGCTTAATCTCCTAGGCTTAGGTTTTTGGGTGTTTAGGGTTTTCCATTGTTTCTAAATAATAAATGGGCCTTTGAGCCTCATTATAACACAGTTCAGAGGTATGTAGTCGCCATATATCTTCTCAAAGATAAGTTACCATCGTCCGGCCTAGTCTTATTTCCATTCTTTTTGTAAGCATATTTCAATATTTGTTATTAATGAAATGAAGTGTTATTTCTGCTACATATCTGTATTTATGGTTATATTTGTAATTTGTTGTGTTCCTATTTAAACCCAGATCATACATATGATTTATATGTAAATTATTAGACCTCTAGTTATAGGATAAGAAATAAAATCCTATTTGATACTCTCATTCATACTTGTTATATTATACGAACATGAAGTTTAGGGATGAAATATCTCTAAAGAATATTTAAGAATGATAGATCAAATCCAAAATAAATTTATATATTATGATCTTAATATTAAAAGTGTACACCATATCCTATCCTCATATAAGAAACCCTCACCCCCATTGAGTGCATGACCTAATATGCATAAGTTTATTATTTGAGGTTGATGCCACATTGCCTTTATGAAGATTCAATGTCGAATTTCTAACCATGTTATAAACTTCCAATAGAACAATCCTTTGATTATGTTGAATCAACAAATTAATAATGTTGACATGCTACTTGATATAATGGTGCTCTAATTCATTGATCATAGAGGAGGCTCACAAAAGAGTCTTATTAAAATAAATTAGCTCTTTGCAACTTCTCAAAACTATTTTGGATTCATTGATATCGCTTTTATCCATGTTGGGATGATTTTCTATCCAACATATATTATCTCAATCCCTAATGAGGGATTTTTTTTTATTATGGTGTATAAAGAGAGACCTTTTTGGTATTTGAAGAGTAGGAAACAACTTCAAACATGGTTATGAAATACAAACTTATATACTTCTATTAAACTTCATTAAAATTTTTAGTCTAAGGATGAGTTACAAATAGAAATTAACTAAGGATAGATACATTTATTTGAATACAAGAAATAATAAGGGAAACATAAACTAGAGAAGCCTCAAGATAGACCCATGTCTCATTCTCTACATTTATCCACAGGCTTGTTGAAGTGGCCTTCCCCAATTGTTGCCTAATGATTCTAGGCTTAAGAAGATACAAAATAAAGGTAAACAAAAATATTTGGGATAAAATAAAAGAGATCCCATAAATGAAAATACATTACTTAGATAAGGGGAGGAGCTAGTCTAATATGGACACACTCCACCCAAACTTTATCAAACCAATCGAGTGATGCGCCTACCCCAAAAGGACAAATTATAGGTTTATGAAAGGAAATGGAGAGTGAAGAAACATTGAATTGAGAAATACATTATATAAGTTGGTGTTGATTCACCAAAATCTAAAAAATTCCCCATAGACCAAATCTGTATATATGTAGTGGAACCCTATAATTGCATAGACAATGTTATTGGGATGTCAAAAAAGAATTAACAGGGATACCAAGGGTGTTATCTATACCAAAAAGAAGATATGTTGCTGCCCAATTCTAACACCTACACACTCCATTATCCCATTAATGAAACACATAATATAATGTGATACTTCAATAGCCACAAACAAAATTACTGAACACATGCTTAAGGTACTGCAAAGGATCATTCAATCTCCTAAATTAATGCAAATGAAATGATGAATTATCTTCTCACTCATGAGAGAATAAATTGATGTGGAACCATCAATTTGGACTTAGAGTTATAGGATATAACATGTAGTGCTAACCCCATTTTTTTAATAGTATTCCAATATCAAGGTTTGAAGCTATGTTAGCTCCATTATATCCCACATTGTTGAGGTGTCTTTTGACTCGGAAATAGGAGGAATGTGGAAGGAAATTGGAATCCTTTTTAATCTGAATGATAGTTTTTGTCAAGTTCTTGTGATGTCTATGGAATCTCTAACAATTTTAAACAAGTTGAGCCTTTCCTCCTTTGCGCTCAATATCCCTTACATGATGAATACGTATTTCCTAGTTATAGTAACTTCTCATAATTCTATTGCAAAAGTAAAACAATTTTTCTCCCAAGATCAAGAATTACTCCCCTCACTCTTGCCACCCTAACATATTTAAAGAAATTTAAAATGTATATAGTAAGTATTTTAAAAGTAGCACTACATATTTTATTAGTTTATGTTAATGTCATATATATGTGTGTGTGTGCACGTGTGTGTGTGTTTTGCATTTTTTATTGGTTTTTGGTAATGAAAATTGTAAAATGTATAGCCCTTTCAAATATAATAAGTCATGGGGCATGCGGGTTGCATGAGAAGATAATAGGTAACTAGAAAGGGAAGTAGGTGCATGTACATGGGAAAGAAAGGAGACAACAAGAGGATACAAACCATCTTAGTTTCATCCCAACACATCATGGTTCTCCATCACTTGATTCCAAAGCTATTATCATTGCAAGAAGTCAAGAATCACACATTAAATTAGGCAATTATGGAAGTAATAAGGTTCAAATTTTGGTTTATTATAGATTAAGAATGTAGAATGAAGCTTAGAAGTTATAATAACAATGTGGTAACCATTAGTTATTTAAATGGATCTTGCTATTTACAACCAACTAGAAAGGTATGCCAAAGAGGGGAGGGGCTGTAGTTGTTATTGATAATATAATGTTTCATCTAACTTTGTACTTTTTGAGTGGAAAAATTGAAGGAATTCGTTTGCAAGACCCATTTTAAGGGTGAATCCTACTCTGTTGACTCAGGATAAGAAACATGCAAGGATGATTTTAGGCATACATTAACACCTTTTGTAATAAAAAACCAAAATAATAGATATCAACTCCTTGAAGACATTCTACATATTAAAAGAATTCCAACACTAAGGAAATCACCTCAATCAATTATCTCCCCTACTAGCTGACCTATCCTATTGACCATCATGGCACTAAGTGGATGACACATCACCCATTAATCACATGTTGGGCTAGTCTTATGTTTATTTTCAAGGATATTCTATAGAATCCAAAACCATAATATTGATTAAGGATTGAAGCATGCAAAACCCCAACCCTAACTATAGATGGTTATGAGGCTATGTTAAACATTGCACCACTTATCAATAGTATATTGCATAGATCTTGGGCTAGACCGTATGATGCACAGACCGACATACTACTCTTTCATTTAATGTTATGACTACAAGTAAGAAGTTTTTCATTGTTTGGCTGCTTGATAAAGTAAACTAGTGAGAAATTGTCTTAGACTTTTTGGAGCCTACAATGATTGGCATATACATTAGAATGACATTATCTAGAACCACTTGAAATGTTTTTCTGATAGAATAAGTTGTCTAGTTAAATAACAACTCTTTTTGGTTTGGGATTCTAAGTGAATATTGGTGGAAAAATCCCTTACAAGGGATCCTATGATTGTGATGTTATGGTAGTTATTATGTTTTTAAGAATTGAAAGTTTGAGGATTTTATAAATATCACGTAATTAATGAGAGTTCAGATATCTCTTTTTGCTTTGAATGCTTTGTATGTTTACTTTCTCCGGGATTGTAAGTGAAGATTGTTGGAAGAATCCCTTACAAGGTATACCATGATCGAGGTGTTTTTCTTATGTTTTGAAGCATTATAAGCTTTATGATTTCATAAATATCATGTAGTCAATCAAAGTCTAGGTAAAATTTGCATACCTTTTTTACTTGTATTTTGCAAATATATCTTTGTTTCAACTACTTAAATGGTTATTGGAATATCTTAATTTGATAATCAACCTATAGTAAATAGACATAACATGTCCCATCTATCATTTTAATTGTGGCTTATTTTATAAAATTATTTTCCATTTTAATTACCCTATACTTACACCATATTTTCATATTTTATTACATTAAATGCTTTTTGTGCACTCATGGTCCAAAATTTTCTTTTAATATAAGAGACCTTTTGTGCATTCTTGATTGAAATTTTCCCAACAAATGATACCATTGAACCATGTTTTCTTAGATTGTATTCTTGTATTCTTGTCCAATAATTAAAGTTGCAAAATTACTAGTCATGAATAGTAAAAGTAAAATAAGGTAAACATTGCTTTGGGTAAATATGGGTTTGGTCTTTTACAAGTTAATAATAAAGCATAAAAACATGCTTAACAAATTTATTCATATAAGTACACATTGCACATATATAATAACATGTGGTTATTTCTTCTATATCAATTCTTTATTGAAAATTTTGTATATGAAAATTTGGCCCCTTCATGTATCTAATTTACATCTTAAATTTTACAATTAAAATTAATTAATCATAAAACTAAACCTTATTTATGGATCTTATCAACAAGAAAATGACATTTACATCAATGAGTAAAGTGCAACCTTTTCAAATTACACATACACCATTCCACTCAATGAGTGCAACCTATAATCCCAATACACCCAAAAGAAAAAAATGAGATAATTCCAAGTTCTTTGCCATGAAACATAAAATCTATTCAATTAAAATATTGTAAAATTGAGATTCCTTTATGCCATAAAATGCAATTTATGATAATTATCTTTTCAATAATATGTAAATGTATTACTATATTTAAAGTTTTTATATATCTCTAAAAAAAAATTAAGCTAACTATTTTTCTAGCTTTAAAAAATTTCTCAAATGTTATCTCATATCTCTTTGGACTTTTCTCACTCTTTTTATTACTTTATATTAAAAATTTAGAATAACTACTCTATTACATTTAGCACATTAAAAAGCCAGAAATGTCTTTATTACATTTAATTTAAATAAATAAAAAATCAATTAAAACAAAATATTTGATTTAAAAAAACTTTTCCATTTTAAATTAAATTGTTTTCATTTCTTTTAGCTATTTAAAATGTGCTACTATATAAAACAAAACATTTTTAAATAATTAAAAAAACTATTTTTTCAATGCTTTATAATTTTGATTTTTGAAATAGTAAAATAAAACCTTCTTAAATGACTAATTTTTTTATTTTTATTTTTAATTAAATTGCAAAACAAAATGAAATTTTATAAATTCAATATTAATATTCATAATATTACAAAAGTATATGTGTTGTTTGGAATATAACCCTATCATTAAGATAGGGTCTGAAATACTTTTAAAATTTTAGTGTAAATCTAAAATAATAGATGCTTCGAAATTATTAAACCCCATAAGAAGAAATACTAGAGAATTAATTATTTTGCCAATATAAATAAGGTGAGAAAATGATTACTTATTTATTTAGATGTATTTAACCTAAAAGAATCATAGCTACAACAAAACATTAATAAATTAGTAATAACTTTAGCATTTTAATTGTTAAATTAGTAACTAAGATAACAGATCTTCTTTTCCTCAGTAAAATTCTTGTTGAATTAAACAAGGTTCTCACAATTTACTACCTGGTTTCTACTAAAAATAGGAAGGTAGGTCACATAAAACAATGTTCAATGGCATGTGGGCTCCGTCGATTTTGGACATGGAAATATGGAAATACTCCTTGGTTTTTAGTCTATAAGAGGAGAAGGCCTGGAGATTTCATTGGAGGATTCCTGTCCCCAAGGTACGTATAAGCCGTAGCAGGCTCATGAGTATGAAACTCTTAAACCGATTGTATGAAGTGGAAGAACGCTCATTCACAAACCGAAGTCCTCTGCTAGTTGCTTTGTGCAAACCAGGCGCAAACGTATGTGGGATTCAAAGCCACATGCTGGCGTGAATGGTTATTTACAGATGAATGTGGGATTCAAAGCCTCCAGTCCTTGATTTGTCCGAACTGAGTTCAGATGGGTGTGGGATTCCAACCCACCTGCGCGTTGCACTGTGCGAACTGGGCATTTCTCTATGATAGTTGGGAAAGCTGTAGGGAAATGGGGTAGCTGGTGCGAAGGAGGAATAGTGGGAGAATGGAGGAGAAACTAACAGTTTTTCAAACTAAGTCTTGAGCCACTTCTGCATAAAGATGAAGGTTGTGTGGAGGACACTGAAAAGACATACGGCGAGAAAAGGTGCTTAATTGCAAAATTCTGGCGAGTTTTCCGATTCTGGGTTTCTCCCCTTACACAAATGGACGTCAACTGAAATAGAGAGGGACTTGGTTTGGTTTAGCCACATGGACAAGCACAAAAAAGGTGCAATCGATATAAGTTTTATGGTCAACAATGTAAATTTTGAAACGAGAATTCATATTGTTCCTGTTTTGTAGAGATAGCAAAAAGTGACCCGATTTCAAAAGGGTTATGCAAAACATTTTTTTTTAAACCTTAGTTTTTGGCACTATAATTTTTTTTTGATGTATATTGCGTTTTATAATGATAGTGTTTTTTTTTAATTTTTCTAATATATGAAATGTAAATAATTATTTTTGAAGTGGTTTTTTTCTTCTTATTTTTTTGTTTTTAATTTTATTTTATTTTTTTATAGTGAGGTTTTTATTGTTTCACATATTTAAAAAAGAAGGTTCATATTTTGAATTTTCGATATTTTATATATTTATACATTGTTAATTAATTTTTCAATCCACAAGAAATAATTGTTTCTAAAAAACGATATTTTCTAACAATTGACACAAAAATAGCCATTTTTAACATAAATATAATTAAAAAACATGTTTTCATAATTTTTTGCTATAATTGACATGCGAAAATCACAATTTTTATACGAAAATTTTAACTAAAAATAGTTAAATAATAGTTGTTGTTGTTTGTTTTGTTTTTGTTTTTTTTTTTTTTTTTTTTTTTTTTTTTTTTTTTTTTTGTTTTTTTTTTTGTTTTTTTTGAAGTTTCATGTCAAAAAAAATAATATAATTTTTTTTTTTCAAAAACATAATGGTTAACTCAAAAATTAACGCAAAAATCACATATTAAAAATATTGAACGAATAACAACCTCAATTGAGTGTATATTCTTCTCACAAAATGTCAAAGTCAAAACATTGCAAGTATAACTACTTAATAGTTACAAAAAATGAGCTTGATTTCCAAGCATAACTTAAATTTAATCAACAATGTCACGTAAAACTCTTCGTCCTTTAGAGTTTCATCATTGTTTTCTTCTTCAATATTTTCTGCTTCCTTTTGCTCATTTTCGTTTTCTAATGAATCTTTCATGTTTGCCAATCTCCCAATGTATGTCTTTCCAAACATCTCATGTAATGGTGGTTGAGGTTTTTTTTCCTTTTTTGCCACACGTGATTCATTAAAGTCCCATTCCTTCAACCCAATTTCTTGCATTGCATCTAAAAGAAATTGAAGAGCATTAATTCTTTGCTGAATGAAATTGCATTGTAATAGATATTTTTCAATTGTAATGCAATTTCTTCTTTTTTGAAGGTAGCATGCTAGTGTTGTACCTAGTTGTCAAACACAAAAGAAATAATGAAGTAAATTAGTACAATGACATATTAATTAAAAAAATAACATATTGAAATTCAATTCTATATAATAAAACTTACCTGGGCCAGAAAATAAATCAAGAACCCAATCTCCTTCATTTGAACATATGTCTATAAGATAGTTAATCAATAATTGTGGTTTTTGATAATGTTAACTATCTTTCATTTTGCTTCTTGTCTTCATATGTTAAGTTTTCTCACAACAGCATCATAACTCAGTATTGGGCTATGACTCTTTCGTCCACCGATTAAAAAATATAGACATATAGCTATCATTTTTTGCCCAACTATCAAAATGAATGAACTCACAATCGTTTTATAAATACTTGATCGTCATGGGTAAGAAAATTTAACTTTTGCCTATAATATGAAATAGTAAAAGTTCAATCAACTTGTACATAAATGAATTTTTCAACATTAATCAAATATACATTTTAAACGTCTTACCATGTAAGCTGCATCTTTGAATTTGTTTTCCCTTTGAAGCTTGACAATATCATTGCCAATTGTGTCTGAATGAAATGTCACAAATCTCCATAATGGTGATGACGTGACTTCTACAAATCCCGCTGCCAGTTTACTAAAAGCTTGATAAGTATAAGGGCACTATCACAGTCAATATTTGAAATATTGAAACCATGAGGAATATCTGCAATAACTAGGGCATACTCCATTCTAGGTATGAGTTTAGCAATGTTTTCACAATTGCCTTGTATAACTTTATATTGAACAATGTCTAGTCCATTCAAAATGAAATGAGTAAGAGTTGGATCAAGTTCAACATTCTTAACACGTTGCTTCCTCAGTATTTCGGTCTTTATTTTTTCAATAAAGGTTCTGAAGCTAGTTTGCGCTCCATTATCATCCTTTTTCATTTTTAATAAAATAAACAAATATATCTATAACTTATAAATTAAAAATAGTACACAGATGAATAAAAGCGAATGTGTAAATTAAGATACTTTTTTAAATGCAAGATAAAAAGCTTTTAATGTTGATGTAGAACTTGAATCTGGATAGTTGCGTACGACATCATCATCCCAACTATCTTCCATTCAACAATCTAACCATTTGTTCTTGAATTTTTCATGTAACTTTGTGACCACACATAGATAAAGTAACAAAAAGTCAAATATAATGATAATGTATAACAAATACTACCAAAAACAACATGTTTTATTTAAAAAAATTATAATCTAGAAATAAATAAAATAATTCAACAAACTTACTTTTGAAATTCCTCGGACATTTCCTCCAATGATAATTCCCCTGACTTCACATGAGATAATACTATTTTGACAATTTTTTCATCTTTCACTCATTGCATTACTCTCCAAGGTGTGATAGTCATATCTTCTAGAAGTTGCTTCAAGTCAGGACCTAATTTATTGCCGCCACATATCAATGACTTAGACTTTTTAACCTTTTGGTTTTTAATGTCAATGTTTTCCCACATGCTAAAAATCTAATCAATCAAGTTCCAAACATCTCTAGTTCTAAATGCCAATTGCAAATTTTATCAACATGTCTGAATATATCACTAGGAATGTTGCTTTTTCCACCTTTTGAATTGAGTTTCTCTTTAATTTGATAGCCTATTTCCATACAACATTTCCTTCGGAAATCTGCAGTAACATTTATTTTATTCCCACCACATTTTTCTTGAAATTCACTGTGAATAAATCTAACCTTTTGGATGAAAGTCATAGACATCCTATATTCATTATTTGAATTATGATTCCATGCATTAACTTTTCTTATGTATTTGATAAACGAGCATAAATGATACATTTCATTGTTTCAAAACGTGGGTTATTAGGATATTCCTCCATCAATTGTCTTTGAGCTTCTACAGAATGGTTCCCCCCAAGCACATAATAATGTATTCAAAACATTTTGACTTATCAAATGCTTTTTTGTTGGGAACTTGAACTGGATCAACAAGAAGCACATAAGTAACCACATGAGCATATAGATTATACCTCATCAATGTCTTCAAGTTGTGAACATGCAGATGGTGTGGCTTTTTGACTTGATATTGACATTGTCCTTCACTTACCTTATAGGTTTGTCTGACATTAAGCTGAAATGTACAACCACCATCACTTAAGTTTTTTTTTTGTCAAATTCTGTCGAATGGCATTTGTTTTGTTTTGATAATGCCATCCTCTAAATCAACTCCTGGTGTAATGATTTCTCTGCTTTCTTTTGAAGTTTCACTAGGTTCTTGACTGCTGGTAATGATTACTTCAAAATCTTCAACTTTACTTTTCTTCGTCATAACATTCTCAATAGATTTATTTTTGGGCATTGTTACTTTTGGTCTTTTACGACTCTTCTCAGTTCCAATGTCATCTTTAGTAACGGAAACATATGCTTCACTGTTAGTTTCAATTTTATTGCTCTCAAAAGTAACTTGTTTACCCTTGCTAAATTTATCCACTAGAAGCATTTTTCTCTGATCCTTTGGATGTAGTTTTGTAGCATCATCAATTACTACATTTTTCTTGTTTTCCATATCTTCTTCTGACACTGAGTAAAAACTGCTGACAACTTTCATGATATTATGCTCTATGAAATGAATGCCTCCCAACCTAATTGAACAAATTTCAACAAAATTCTGCCAAACAAAATATCATGTGTCAATAAAAACAAAATTAAAAAAATATAGCGAGACACTTTCAAGAAAACAAAATACAAATATAAATAACAATACTTACGATGTTTTGTTTCATCTCATTTACGATTTGTTTACACAACTTTGTAGATACCTCTCTCATGTCATACAATGAATATGTTAGCTGATATTTAATTCTTTCATGTGACTTTGGAGCTTTTGTAAGTATGTAAACAACTTCAGTGTCCGGTACCAAACACATATCTATGACTCTTCCCATCAGCTCAAAAATTCCATTTTCATTCAGTGTATCAATATATAGATATATGTTCACATTTTGACTTTCTCTTTATTTCACATACCAGATTCTTGATGAGAACTTCACTTCTTTTGAATTCTTCCAGCCTGAAATCATCTTCTTATCATTTGAGGCACTTGAAAGATTTGTAGCCATGAGCTCAGGTGGAGTTCATTCACCAATGTTTTTTGAAAATGCACCTTTAAGTGTTTTTGGTACAGACATATTCACATAAATCTTCTTTGATGCAATTTTCCTGAAAAATAGAAACACATAAATTAGTAAACAACGAAAACATATTAACTTAAATCCACAACGAAACTATATCCTAAATTTTTAATTTGTATAATCAAATAATTGAAATTAAAAAATATTAACACTAAGAAATGAAAGAAGCCCACTGACACCACCCTGTCCATCCACGGAGTGGCGGGCGATTTCCCCATCCCTTACCTTGCACACCCCCCCACACCTCTTCCCCCTCAACCGATCCACACCACTCCACTCCGCAATTGAACGGCCATC
>APFE030661504.1:0-26524 GCA_000404065.3 Pinus taeda | reverse complement strand
TCTACTGTCTGCCTCTTTGTTTAAGTTACGAAGAATGTGGTAGAACTGAGTATCTTCAAAACTTTGAAGGAGGATTTTGTTACGGTGTATGACCTGTTGGAGATTGGTGTTAGGTGAGCTCTGGTTTTGAACCATTAGGTGGATGATTATTTAAGAGTCCCCAAATATCATAGCCCTCCTGATTCCCAAATTTTTCACTTGAAGGAGACCTTGATATAAGGCCAAAGCCTCAGCACTATTATTCGTTCTTTTCCCTAGACTCCATTCGTAGCTAAAAATGGTATCCCCTGTTTCATCCACGATTAGCCCTCCTGCTCCAGCTTGAACTGGATTTGATTTTGAGGCTCCATCAAAATAGAGCGAGTTACAATTGCTACTCTGAACCCAAGTCTTAAAGTCCTGTTCTGAGAGTCTGATTTCCCAAGTTCTGGTTTGAGTTTGATTTAGCTTGCCTTTTATTGGATCCCTTGAATTTGGCCTTGCCTTTCCAAAATGTAACTGAGGATGTTTCTTTCTTCCACTATGAATTCTGTTGCTTGGATTTTCCCTGTAGTTTTGATTGCGATTGCCTCTTGGGCCAGGCTTTGCACTTTACTACATGTGATTCGAACATTTGGATCTTTGTCTTGAATTTTTTTTTTGTTTATGGACAACCATATTCTCCATAGCAGTGTGTGTGGAATGGTATCCCAAACTCTCTTCACAAGTTTGCTCCGCTTTTCTCTCCACGGGCAGCTTTTCTTCCAAACATAAATTGTCTCAGCTATGCTTTGCTGAGTCTGCCAAGTTATATTGCCAAGGGAGGACATTTGATTCCAACATTCTCTGGCAAAGGGACAATCTATAAATAGATGAAACATTGTTTCTTCAGCAGTACAACAGTTGGGACATCTTGATGGGCCATTGATCCCTCTTTTACTTAAATTCTCTGCGGTAAGAACTTTACCTTTTAAGAGGAGCCATATGAAATTTTTTATTTTTGGTATATCCTCTGACTTCCAAGTTATTTTCCAATGATTCCACAGGGGCATCTGGAAGGTGCTGTTGCAAATGTAATGGTGACCTGACTTTATGGTGTAAGTAGATCCTGAGGGGTCCCAACGGAGACCATCGATTTCATCTTTTTTGACAGGTGCCCTGTTACGAAGATGTGATTTGAAGGCATTGAAGCTGGCTTCTAGGAACGCCGGGATCTCCGGGAATGCCTAGCCCATCCAGGCATGAGAGCTTGGGTCCTAGTTAGAGATTTGTCCAAGACTGTGAATGCCTTTGCTCTTGAGAAGAAGAATAATGGGAATTTATTCTTCAATGGTGTTCAATGGGTAAAGCCCCATAATCCTATCTGTGGCGAAATTGATGCTGTCCCCTCCCCCAGGAATTTTCGAAGTATTTTGCTTGAGGATGTGAACTGCTTTCTTACATAAACGCCAAATTTTGGAGGAGTCTCTGTTGGGTATGATATCATCAAGAAGCTTTTGTCTGGGAGAATTGAGGTATTTGGTTTCCATGACTTGTTTCCACCATGCTGTGGATCGAGTGATTAGCCTCCATACCATTTTCACCCCAAATGCAAAGTTGAGAATTCTTGGGGCTCTAATTCCTAGTCCCCCTCTATCCTGAGATTGAATTACATTTTTCCAGTTTACCAAGTTGAACCTGCTTTTTTCTTTCTTTGCCCCTTGCCATAGAAAATGTCGGAGAGCTACTTCCAATTTATGATGGAAAGTAGCAGAAGCCTGATAGAGAGTGAATCGATAGAGAGGTAGGGAAGTTATACTTGACTTGAGGAGGATAAGCCTACCTGCCAGATTGAGCCAGAGAGTTCCCCATTGCTGAACTTTTCTTTTAACTTTGTCTATAATCTCATTCCATGTCTCCGCTTTTAAAGGCCCCAGACTCACAGGCATACCTAAGTAAGAGAAGTGCTCCCATTTCATTTTGTGTGTGACTCCAAATATGCTGGCAATACAGTGGGCCACTTGATTGGTTATATTCCAACCATATACACAACTTTTGTGAAAATTAACAGCTCCGCCTGAGTAGTCCATATATTGGTCGAGAAGGGACTTGAAGCGCCTTGCTATAGTGCTCGAGGCTCCCCCAATCAAGAGAGTATCATCTGTAAATTGAGAATGGTTGATGTTTTTGACTCCATTCCCATATTTAATTCCAGTTATGAGGCCAACTCTTATGTTGTGGTCCAAGGCTTTGCTGAATGATTCTGCCATGAGACTGAATAGGTAAGGGGATAGAGGGCAACCTTGTCTAAGTCCTCAAGAGGACTGGAAAGCTTCGCATGGGTGACCATTTATCAGGGGGGATATCCAGGGTCCAGATATACAGGCAGCTATGGTGTTGATGAAGGAGGAATCAAAGCCCATTTTTCTTAAAACAACAAATAAAAAGGAGTGTCTTACCTGATCAAAGGCATTAGCTAGATCGAATTTGAGCACGAATCCTTTTTCTTGTCTTGAGAGACTTGAGTGAATGGCTTCTTGAACCAAGATTATGGATTCATGAATCTGTCTATTGGAAATAAATCCACCTTGATTTTTAGATATCAGAGACGGGAGGAGAGGCTTGAGTCTTGTGGCTAGGATTTTCGTAAATATCTTGTAAGAAGAATTGCATAAGGATATTGGCCGAAATCTGGAGAATGAGGTAGGCCTATTCTCTTTGGGGATGAGAGCGAGAAAGGTAGAGTTGGTGAAGCCTCCCATTTTCCCTTTTCTTTGCACCCCTCTTAGCATTTTTGTAAAATCCTTTTTGATCAGCTACCAGTATTCCCTATAGAAGCTGATGGGGAATCCGTCTGACCCAGGTGCTTTATCTGGCTGCAATGTCTAGATTGTTCTGCTAATCTCTTCCTCTTCGATTTCACGCTTTATTATATCGTTTAAATCCTTAGTGATGCCTTTGGGAAGGTATTGGAGCAAACTTGAATAATCTTCCTCTTCTTGGCTTTCGGTGAGAAGATCCCTGTAATGGGAGGAAGCAGCCTTTTTTATATCTTCTTGATTGCTGTGTTTGTTGCCTTCGCTGTCAATAATGGAGATGGCGTTGTTCCTTATTCTCCTAGCAGTGGCTTGTTTGTGAAAATAAGCTGTATTTTTATCCCCTCCCTTCAGCCATAGTTGCCTAGATTTTATCCTCCATTTGATATCTTCCTCTCTGTTGATATACATAAGCTGTTCCTGAAGATCGTATTCCTGAGTTTTGAATTGGTGGGTGAGCTCGTGGTCCTCTATTTGGGTCTGCACTTCTTCCAAAGCTTGCTTTTTTTTTTTTTGTCTCCTCTGGCTCCTGATAGCTGTTTTTGGTCCATTCCTTGAGTGCTCTTCTGACATTCCTGATTTTGGTCTCCCAAATATAGCTGGGCGACCCCTCTATGTGTTGTCTACAGACTGTTTCAACAATTGCTCTAATCGAAGGATTGTGTACCCATAACGGGCTGAACTTGAAAGGAATCGGTCCTAAGGAGTGATAAGGCTCCAGCGTAAGTAGGATAGGGTAGTGATCAGAGGCAGATGAGTTGAGTATGTTAGTGTACCCAACAACAAAGGTGGAGAGGAGTGATATGTTAACCAAAAATCTGTCGAGGCGCTCCATGATGTTGCTAGCTCCCAATCTTCGATTGCTCCAAGTATATCTTCGATTTTTGGGTATGATGTACACCATCTCGTTCTCCTGCATTATTGTCTCCAGTTGGTTTCTAAAAGGGTCATGAATGAAGTTTCCGCCTCTTTTTTCATTAGCGTGGAGTATTAGATTGAAATCTCGAGCTATTATGCTATTGGTGGTATGTTCGCTCTCAATGCTTTCCCTTAACGCATTCCAACAAAACTCCTTTTCCCTGTATTGGTTGGGTACATAGACATTATATATGATTAGACTTTTGTCCTCCTTTTTGCTGTCAAGTTTGGTCCTGATTCAATTTTGATTGATGGTAGCTGAATCACAATTCCAGTGCTGACTATTCCAAATGGTAACTATTCCTCCTGAAGCTCCTCTGGAGCTACTGACGACACTTAAGTATTGCTTTTGGGTATCAATGATTTTTTTCATTTGTTGCTGTTTTTGTTTGGTCTCTTGGACCAGCAGTATTTCAGGTCTTTCATTGAAGAGGAGATCTCTCAGGGCTGTTATTTTGGAGGGGTGCCCCAAACCCCTACTGTTCCATGAAAGAACTTTCATCATGATGCATTGGTCATACGAAGAGGTGCTCGCCTCTCAGGATCTTTCCCTACTGCTTCTTTTTCTTGATGTCCGATTATAAAGGATTCCATTGGAGTTTGAAATCCCAGCGCTATATCCTTATGGGTACTTTCTTCTCAGTGCTGCTTGGCTGATTTCCTTCCTGGGCCTAGCTTCTTATGAAAATCACTTGTAGTTCCCATCTCTTTAGAGGAACTTCTGGTAGATCTGGAAGGAGGGGCCTCCTGGGAGGGTTGAGAGGAAGTCAAAGGGATCAGGGGAGGATCTGGTAGATCCGAAGAGGGAGGATCAGGCAGAGGGTCTTCTAAAGCAAAAACAAGAAAGGGATTGGATGATGAAGGGATTGGCGGATCTTGGGAGAGACCAGATGGAAAAGAGGTAGGGGAGGGAGGGCATTGGGTGGACGATCGAGGAATGTCAGGATTTAAAGCAGGTTTAGAGGGGGGGTTTGATTTCTTTTTTTTAACAGGCTCCCAATGTCCGCCTTGTTCATCGTTCTCAAGATTAGTCACCTTAGTGCATCTATTGGCAAAATGCCCATATTCATGACATACCTTGCATTTGAATGGGATCTGCTCGTAATCCAACTCTTGAATGTGGCTCCAGTCATCCACCTTTAGCTTGATGGCTTCAGGCAATCCTTTCCCTAGATCCACCTCCACGCATATCCTCGCACAGGCCTGCATGTTGTCCTTAGGTTCGCTTCTGTCGATGTATTTTCCAACCGCATTTCCTATTGCCTTGACCGAATCATCTCCCCAACAATGCAACGGGAGGTGGGGGAGGCGAACCCAGACTGGAACTGCATTGGGAATGTCCAACTCCGGATCGAAGTCAGGAGTCCATTTGTTAAGATAAAGGCCTCGAGAGTCCATGAAGTAGGGTCCGTTTCTGAAGATGAGGTCCTTGTCCACTTTGGATTCAAAATGAAAGGTATAATAGCCTTTCCCAAAAAATCGTATTGATATTTTCCCGGGGATTTTATCAGACCAGTTCCGCTCCACCCATCTTTGCACTGTTCTTGGTGAGGGCCATAGTCCAGTGAATTGCCCTATGAGTCCTTTTTCAGCTAGAGATAAGGCTGCCATGTGAGGAAGGGTTGGCAGTAGCTGAACTTCCTGGAGTATGTCCAGTTTCTTAACAAATTTCGAAGTTGCAGGCTTGGGGCGGGGGGGAGGAAGGGATTTGACCAGATCTGAGAAAGCTTTCTCAGAATCCCCATGAGAAGAATCTGGATGGGCCATGGCTGAGGCCAAGGCCCAGATCGATGCTGGTCAGGCCTCAAGGCCCCGAGGCCGAGGGACGCCCGCGGCTGCGCAGCTCCAAACTGATCCGCTCCTCCTTTCGCGTAGCTCCTAGGTTGCACTCGAATGAAACATGGTGTGTCTGTTAATTTCGAAAATCCAATTTTTTAATAATAATATTAAAATTGTAATACAAGTCAAGACTAGGTGTTGAATGCATAAACTTATCATCAACTTACTTAAGTTCATTTATACTTCATTCTACATCTTAAACAATAAATATGTTTTAAATTAAATTACTTATGTTTGAGTAATTACCATAAATGTTTTTTTAGAGAAATAATTTTATTTGTAACGTCAAGATAAGGATACTTAAACATATGGAATACCCAACATCCTAAAATGCAATGGTTGTAGCCACAAGGGGGTATAATATGTGACAAACAAAACAACCATGCCCATGCTCAAACTCAACAAATCAAGAATATGCAAACAACAACAAATAAAATATTGTAAATGTCCTCTCTCTAGCACTTTCCTAAAATAAATAATCATAATAAGACATAATATCAACTCAATTAATAAAAATAAAAATAAAACATAATTATAAAAATAATGTAATCTCATTTAAAAAATTAATAATAAAAAAACAAGTCACACAAAAGAGAATAATGAAAATATTGGATTCTTACAATTACTAAGTGTGTTTTAAAGAATTTATTAAGTGTCTACAAGCTTTGATCTCTCTTAAAGCTTCATAAATCTATGGTTAAATGAATCTAGACTAGTAGTATAAAAATTAAGGTTAACTCCTCTCTTTTTTTGTCGATCAAACTCTTTTTATTAGAGACTTTCAAAATGGCATAGCATACAATGGCATAGCATACAAAATTTGTCTTCACCACACTCACATTCTAAGTTGACTACTTCTATAATAAAAAAACAAAAAAAATATAAATTTACAAAGAAAATGTAAAATTACATAAAACACTATAACAAACCTAATTATCTAGATATCAATTAGGGTTATCTTATATGGTTGTAAAAGTGTTATCTTCCCACCTTCAATTTTTTTTCCCAAATTAAAAAATTAGCCAGAAGAAAGAAACAATATGCCCTTTTTTATCTTTTAAGATGGGAGCAATCTCGTTTATTAAAAAAACCTAAAAAACTAAATCTTAGAGCATATTCAGAGTTGTCTATGAAAGCACTAACATTGTAACCCTAACAACAGGGAACGCAAAACGCCATACGTTCGCTTTTTTCTACATTGCATCTTTATTTTACTGGTTTTTTTTTTCCTGCAATTTCTTCTCCCTCCATTGCTTCAACTTCTTCTGAAACTTTGCATTGTTCATACCACAAGACTCACAGAGTTCATGCGACTCATCAATGGTACCACGGTGAGCGTGGTAATAGGCCTTCATATCTTTGAGATACTGCGACTGAGACTGCTTCAAATTCCGTTCTCTCCGCAGCAGAGCTTCAGGGCATTGCTCCTCCTTGCACACACTCGCCCCCCATGTGATCGTCGGGTTCCCAAAGTTAAAATTCTCTCCACTGAGCAGAGATTCAGCCACATCGTTATTATTGCTCTGTCCTTCTGGAAGAAATGCACGAAGTCTAGATTTTTCCCGCTCTGTAAGATCTTCTCTCCACGTCTCTACCGTTAAAACGTTTCTGAGATCTTGTAGCGCAAATATTTCTCTGGGCAGTTTTATGGTTCCAGCAATTTGGGCTTCCTGTATCTTGTACTTGTTGCTCACACAATGCTTTGTTATACCAATCTCTGATTCCGGCGATCTGATTGTGTTGGGCTTGGTCTTCTTGTTTTTGTGGGTATAGCCTTCAATTTTTTTCAGAATGACGTTGGCAGTAGCTCTTGCCCTCAACGGGTGGCTGAGAACAACGCCATCGCCTCCCGTAGGATCGCTTGCACCGTAATTCATCTGCCAAAGCGCTTTCTGCGGTTGCCCTCGGGTTCATGATTAAGGTCTGTGGGTGTGGGTACATGATATTCTCTGTAATTTCAGAGCAAAGAAAGAGAAAAAGGTCAGAGATTGTACTCTAATTTCAGAGCGAAGAAAGAAAAAAAGGCCAGAGATTGTACTATAATTAAGGTCTGTGGGTACAGGATATTCTCTGTAATTTCAAAGCAAAGAAAGATAAAAAGGCCAGAGATTGTAGTGTGGGCATTGTGATGCAACCCCTTCTTCTATTTATAGTTCAACCTTGCGGGTTTTTCTTCCATGGCGGCAGACAAGACGCGTTTGCCAGGTTTTTTTTAATGGGTATTGAGATTGGAGAAGTATTTGGAAACATTAATTTTAAAAAAATGGAGACACTTATTTGGAATAAAATATTTTATTATGGTAAAGTGTGTGGGTGTTTATTTGTGTATTTTTTTCTATCAGATAATAAGTTAAAGTTTTATGTTTTCTACCATGAATATTCACCCCATTTTTATTATTAACTTGTAAAAATTAAGCTTTGTTACAATACAATAGGTCAATACCATGGTTTATGCATACCACATGCCCAAAAAACATAACTTATTCCATAACCAAAATATTTTATAACAATATAAAAATATTTTTAACCATGGATATTCAACCTTTCTCACATACATTATTAACTCGTAAATAGGCTTTGTTTGTTACGATACCACCATTTAAATGGGTTAGATATATCTCAAAAATAATTATAACATTTTTCTTTATTCTATTCAAAAAAATGTTATAAAAATAAACTAAAATAAAATATTTTTATTGTGAAATAAGTTAAGGTTTTTTGGTATGTGGTATTCATAATCCATGACATTGACCCATGGTATTGTAACAAACCCTATTTATAGGTTAATAATATCCATGGTAAAGAGCAACTTGATATCCATGGTTAATAATATTGTCATGTTTTTATAAAATATTTTGATTGTGAAATAAGTTACTATTTTTTGGCATGTGGTATTGATAAGCCATGGTATTGGCCCATGGTATTGTAGCAAAGCCTATTTATGAGTTAATAATGTCTATGGTAAACTCACAGTGACAAATCTTAGGTGAATATCCATGGTTAAAAATCTTGTCATATTGTTATAAAATATTTTGGTTGTAAAATAAATCAAGTTTTTTCGGCATGTGGTATTTATAACCCATGGTATTAGCCCATGATATTTTACCAAAGCCTATTCACAATTTAATAACCAAATCAAGGTGTAACAAAATGAATTTTATTATTTTTATTGTTTTAACTTTTTATTATTAATTGAACACACATTTAAATGTTTGAACTCTTCCCCCATATCACTTTTAATTTTATTTTTAATTTTTTATTATTATAAATAATTAAGCCTACATTTAAAATCATTTACATACTTAATGTTTTAATAAAACTACCCAAAATCCATCTTAACTCTATATCTATGAAGCCACGAGAGGGATCCAATCTCTCAAGGTGAAAACCTCTTTTTAGTACAAAACTTAAGGGAAGGTTTCCACCTTGAGAGATTTGATAGATGGATCTAGGCTAGTTAGTAATAGTTACAAATCAAAGGTTCATGTTTTTTAAATATGTGTATGTTAATGTTGAATACTAGAGAGGAGGGGGTTGAAAATTTCACTTCAATCCTTATTTCTCATGCATTTATGGAATAAATAGAAAAACATCACATAATTAAATGAACACGTAGAAAATAGAGATTTAACATGGAAACTAGTAAAGGGAGAAAAGCACAAACAAGTTTTGTTTTCTTTAAATGATTGTTGCACACACCATTCTACACTTACAAAATTTGCAAACTCCCACTTGTAGAAGATATATATCCCCCTTAGTTTTGTAGGCTCTAACCCACTCGAGACACCTATCCCCAAAGTTTATTAGGCATCGACCTATTGGGAATATTGATCCCCAATTAGTGTTATTCAATTGTTCATTTCTTTCTCTTCATCACCTAATCCTTTTGTTAATCTTTTACTTCCTTCTATTTTGAAATATCATTACACTGAGGGTTGGGGAAATGGGGTGAGGGGGAGGAGGGGGTCAAATAGTGTAATTGAATAATTTAACAAGTATTAACAATATATAGTAATTTAGCCATTCAATAAAAGACTAGATAAGTAACACATAGGAACATTAGATATAAATGGAAATTCATGAAGGGAGAAAACCATTAAGTTTATAGCATAATATTGTTGTAGACTCCATTCTACTATTATATTAAATTTACTAGCACCAACCAGAAGGAGATACCCATCCCCTTATTTGTAAACACCCACTTGCAAGATGAACCAAGCCCCTTTCTTTATAGGCATCGACCTAAAGGAAGCACTAACTCCCTGAATTTTATAGGCACCAACCTAAAGGAGTCTCGTATCCCTTGATTTGCAGGCACCAGCCCACTTAGCCTATTAGATACGTCTTTCATCCATTTCAAACACATACCCACATTCTTTCTTTTCTTCTTAATCTTCAATCTTATTTGATTCTTGCTTCAACTCTAACTTACCTAGATATTTAACTGCATCTCAAACATACTTAGGCTATCAAAATTTCGTCCAATCACATCTACAATCTTTGTCTCTATTCTGCATCTCTTTCGTCAGGCCTATGCTCCTTCCTACTTTAAGGTTATCTACAACCCTTCTACTCTGCTTCAGATCTCCATTTCTTCTTCTTACACACAACGGCTTTGGCTCACTCTCATTTCAATTCTATAAATCCATTTTCTATTTTATTGTTTTTATATGTATTTATAGTTTGAAACCTACTTTACCATGGGTGTTGACCCATGGTATTTACCCATGGAAACTCTTCACCTTACTGTATCAAATTTTTTTCCTTCATGATATGAGAATTTGAGCCTCTTCATATTGACGTTGTTTCATTTCTAGCATCCCTCAGATCTGTACAATTCATGCTTCAATCAAATCCTCCTATTTATAGGCATAACATCTTCATATTTATTCTCTCGTGGACTTTAATAGTGTCAAGATTTAAGTGAAAGTTGGTGTCCAAATGCCAAATTTTATCCAATTGTATCCTAATATTTTCATGCTCTCTAGAACATATGACCATAGGTCAAAACTAAGTGCTTATGCCTAACTTGGTGCTTAAGTTTGGACCTATGCAATTCACATAGTGTTAAATATCCAATAATTTCGAAGATGCACCCAATGACCCGTTCCTCCCAAATCATCTTGGGATGCTCGATTGAAGGAACATAGAGGTATCCCAAGTGGCATAACAGTGCATCTTGGAGGTGAAAATTTTGGAACTTTCTTACCTTCCAAGAGTGTGTGGTATGTGCTGGAATATTCTGGATTACTCTTATAAAGATGCAGCCATCCTGACATCTCGTGCCCACAAAAGTCGAGCACACTGATCAACACCATGACTGGTGGTCGATTGAGGCAATCTCTAAAATTATTGGTGCTTCCCTTCTTGTACTTAATGTTCATATGTAATTTTTGCAGGTATGTGGACCATTTCTGATGGAAACCATTTTGCAACTTCCCTTGTGTTTGTATGAACTGCGGTTGTTGATGGTTTGTGGGGATGATAGTTTCGTTTCCCAGAGTGTAATGCTTCCATTGACGATAGATCGAAAAAATGGAATACATTTATTTGTCATAGGTGGGACACTTTCATGCTATGCCTGAAAGTGTCTCACTGTGATAAATGCATTTCTTTGTCATAGGTGGGACACTTTCGTACTATTTCTAAAAGTGTCTCACTATGGTAATCCACTGGATGCCCTTGCTGAGTAAGAACTGCACGAATAACATAGTCAGAGGCATATGTCTAAATATCAAATGGTGGATATAGGTATGGTAATGTGAGCACTGGTGTCAAGCAAAGGCAATGCTTTAGACCAAAAAATGCCTTCTTCTGGGTTTCAGACCAAAAGAACTTTCCTTTCGCTTCGCCCTTCGTTAATTGACTTAAAGGCCAAGTTATATGAGAGAATGTTAATATGAACCTATAGCATAAATTGGCAATTCCTAGAAAGCTATAGAGCTCTGTTAGAGTGGTTGGGGCTGGCCAATCCCAAATGAATTGTAGCTTGGCTGGGACCATATGCACACCTTCCACATCAATGATCTACCCCATATTGAACTTGGGTCATGCCAAAAGTGCATTTCTCTAGATTGGGACACAACTTGTGTTGTTGTAGGGTTTAGAGGGCCTTTTGAATATGGTAGAGGTGCTCTTCCCAACTTTGGCTGAAGATCAAGATGTCATCTAAATAAACCACCACTAATGCATTGGTGAAGGGTCACAATATGTCTTCTGTCAACCTGATGAAGGTTGCGGAGGCATTCATCAACCCAAAAGGCATGACCAACCATTTGAAAAGGCCCTCCTTGTATTTGAAGGAAATCTTCCACACATCAGAGGGTTTAATAAGCACCTGGTGATAACCAGATTTCAATTCAATCTTGATGAAATACCTAGCCCCCTTGAGTTGGTCCAGAATGTCATTAATCTTTGGGATTGGTACCTATTCTAGACAGTGATCTTGTACAATGCCCGAGAGTTAATTCACAATCTCCATATCACATCGTTCTTCTATAGTGATACCAGTAGGATCCCACATGGTGATGGGCTTTGCCTGATGTACCTTTTATACAACAACTCCTGAATCTACCTCTTCATCTCATCATTCTTCATAAGAAAGCATCGATAGATCAGTCCATTGGGTAGTGACGCCCCCAGGGTCAGATCGATGGAGTGCTTGATGTGACATTGTAGAGGTACCCCTGTAGGAAAGGTGAAAATGTCCCTGTACTCATCCATGACCTTGTCCATGTGTTGTTGCTGTGCGAAGGATCGCTATTTGAAATTTGTGGCCAAAATATTCTTCTTTCCCCAAGGGTGAATCATAAGGAAAATATATTTTCTGGTCTATGAAATGATCTTATTGCATTGCTTTACAAATATCAAAGAGATGACGGTAGGTGGGGCTACCTCCAGTATCCTATACAACTTATTTCCCAAAGTAATAATCATAGAGCAAGGTCTAGACTCATATACAACATGCAACTTTGACAAGTATGGTTGTCTTAATAATACATCACAAACTTAAAGAGGGGCAACATCACACAGTAGCTCATCTGCAAAGGGCTTGATGTTGTAGGGAAGATGACACTGTTGGCTGACGCAAAGATCTCGCCCTTGGTGAAGCCATCAAATGGTGTGTGGTTGTGGATGTGATGTATTTAGTATACCTAGTTACTTCATGACCTCTGCTGAAATGAGGTTATTTTTTCTATTAATGTCAACAATGAATTGCAACAAAGAACTGTTCACCCACATTTGTGAGTGGAAGAGGCATTCCCCCTCTATATCTTCGGGATCGTTCATCTGAATCTTAGTGGTGGCCATAGTGGCACTTGGCTCTGTGTCAATGACATGCTTCCCTTCTTCAATCTCCTTATTGAGTTCTGACTCAGAGTTGGAACATGCGTATGATTCAAAAGCCCTCAATTCAGCCACCAATGACTACTTGGCCTGACACTCACTTGTGTTTTGAGTGGAGCTCTTATGAAACTCACACCATTTTCCTGTGTCCTTCTTTGTATTTGAGGTGTTTCTCTTTCATTGCAGATTTATCAGGTTGTTTTGGGTTACTCCGCCTTAGCTTTGTCCTTTGTTATGCGGTTTGGGGGTGCCTTTCCCGTTCTTTGGATTCACAGATCCAAAGTCCCACTTCTTCTATTTAAACTTCTACTCAATCTTGAAAACATACCAATACGTCGTGCTGACCGAGGAGATGTCCAGGAGCTCCATCTTGTCCTAAATGTATCTGTGTAGACAACTACGATACTTGAGTACCAAATGTCACTCAGAATCCTTGATATCTGACTTCATGCGAAGGGTATGGAGAACATTGGTAAAATTCAACACATCTTGGTCTCTTCCCTGCTGTAGCATGGTCCACTTTATGTATTTATAATCATAGCTCCCGGTAGGGTAATACTGCTCCTTAATGGCTTCCTAGAATGAATTCCAAGTGGGTGCAGCTGAAAATAGTGATGTTGTAATTTAGTCCTTCTCATAGTAGGTTTTCGACTAGTCCTTGATGTGGGGGACAACTTTGAGAGGTGCAAAAGTAATCTTTTCCCCGCTGGAAAATTCATGAATAGAAAATATCCTCTAGTATATTTAACCATTTATCTATGGAATCCAAATCTATTTGACCTTCAGATACGGGGATGACCTTCAAAGGGTGTGACACTTCAAGAGTAGTTGCTAGAAGAAGGCATGTCGCCTTCGGTTAGCCGCTGAAGGATCTAGACAAAGTTTTCCATCATCACGTTCCTTTGTTGTTTGAGGGCTTCTTCAAGAAATATTTCAAAAGGATCTCCTACACTCTGGTCTTTCTTCTCTTCTACCATGGGAGGCCGTCAGGATTTACGAGGCTACTCTTGTGAAGGTTCGACTAGTTCGATCCCTAACTCCTTATATCCCGACTTCGTTGGGGACATGCAAAGAAAAAAAATAAAGAGAAGACCGATTTGATACCGCTGATCAGAACTTAAACAAGAACGAATAAAACCACAGATATAAGCATAAATACAGAGATGCAACTGTAATAACACTTCATTTCATTAATATCAAATACTGAAATATGCTTACAAACAGAATGGAAATAAAATAGCTAGGGTGATGGTATCTTATCTATGAGAAGAGATGTGGCATCTACATGCCTATAAAATATGTTAAAATGAGGCTCGGAGGCCTATTTATTATTGAGAAACAATGGAGAACCTTAAACATCCAAAAATCTAACCCTAAGAGATGAAGCACCAAAACTATGGGCCTTATTGTCGCAAGGAGTGTCTAGGCACCGCAACAACGCTCAAAGTAAGGGCTGTTATTCTTAAATCCTTACTCACTCTGTTTAGACTCTCTCCTAGACAAGTCAAGGGGGTAGTCCCTAGGTAAATGGATGATGATAGCCTGTGAAAAATAGACTCTAGGAGATTTTAATGATGGACAACTTGATGAATTTAAACGATTAAATCAGATTGATAAATTATATGCCAATGTAGACAAGGAATGACCACAAGATAGAAATAATTATAGACGAGTGCCTTTGACATTTGAATTAACCATCAATAAAACAAGCTATCCAGAATGATTTTCAATATGTGACAAAAGGTGACAATTGTAAATAATCCACGAAAACGCCCAACACTGTCAGATGCAAAAGATTCCAGATTTAAAATGATCATCGTTAATGGCCAAGATCTAGATTCAATTAGCCTTTTTCAACAACCAAATATGATTAAAATGTTTGTCTCACCTTGACCAAAGGAAAATCATAAAATTGCATTTAATGACCAAATCACACTAAGTAACTTCAGGTTTGATTTTTTTAATTATTCCTTTGGAATTTAAATTAATCAAAGGGTTAAAAAATTAAAATTTTTAGTGGGCCACAGGCCACATTAAAAATTCTAAAGTTTAAGCGAATAAACCCCTTAATTTTATTTATTCTCAGTCAATCTTTCTTAGATTTTCTTAACCTTTTAGAAAATTTTAAAATTTTAAAATGTTTTTTGGATTTTTTTAATGTTTTTGAATTTTAGAAGATTTTAGATGTTTTCAGGAATTAGAGATTTTCTTTATTTATTTATTTTGATGTATTAAGATTTTTTATTGTTTTCTTTTTTATGAACAAAATAAAATCCAAAATCAAACAATGAATAAAATAAAACAAAAATCAAATAAAAAAAATGTAAAAAAGAAAATGGAAATTAAAAATCAAAACCTAATGAAAAAAATTAATTCTAAAGGTGACTTTTTTATTTCATATACAAACCCAAATTTAATGAAAAATAAATTAATGAAAATAAAGCCCCCCCCCCATAAAAAAACTTAAACTAACCCAGAAATATAATACACTTAAAGCATGGAAATCGAATTCAAATTTTGTTTTTTGAATGCAGGCAAGGCGAAAGAAGATCATCTTGTGGAGTAATCACAGAAGGGAGAGCTGCTTGATCGACAAAATGGAGGAGTTTGGGCAGCAAATAGGAGAGCAAGATGGACCTGGAAGCACACAAATGGAGGGACAATGAGGAGCTATGCAGGCTGGCCAAGGGAAAGGAAATGAAGAGAGCTGCTTCAGGAAAGACACAGACAGAGAAGGAATGGCAGAGATGAGGGTGAGACTGCGTGAGGGTTTTAGCTAAGTGTTGCAAATCGATGAGAGGGATGGACAGCTGCGGGAGAGGGGAAGGCTACGGATAGGAAAAGTGGAGCTACGTGAGGGTTTCAAGTTTTTATCTTGATTTTATATTTTTTCCAGGCTTTGTCATCGTGAAAATGGTAGGGGTTTGATAGAAACGTGAGGAAGGTTGGCGGAATGATAGATATGAGGGGTCATGCGTGGACAAAAAGGGAAGAAGTGCATAAATGAGGAAATATGCAGGTCTGGGAGCTCGATGGATATGTGGGAAAGAAAACACAGGCTTATGGGATTTTAGATCAGAGAAATGAAAGTGGAAAGTGAAGAAGGGCAGTGAATCTCGAATCTACTCCTTTGTCCTTCACATAGCTACTAGGATTCCTAAACGCAACACTTCCCTAAACAAATGATCCTTTCACTTGACCTCTAGAAATTTGCTTCCTGCATAGGGTTCAACCTACTCAATATAGTACAATGGTATATCTTCCAAACATACATGAATCTTGATTTCAAACACTCTAGGATTTATCCCTAAAAATAGGTCCGAGTTCAACTTTATTTGTACTAGAACATCATTCCTAAAATTTGGCCTCAACAAGGATAGATAACTGCTCCCATGATAGGTCTGAAATTTAGCCTTCGACATTGGAATTCAACCCTGTATACAAATCTAAAATTCGGCCTTCAAAGGGGACAAAGTTATATCCTCAAGTATAGTTACGTAATTAGGCTTCAAACCAGGGCCAAAAACCTTCAAAAGGTGTGCAAAAACAACTTCCAAAATAATACAAAAAACCTTAAAAAATCTAAAAACCATTCAAAATGTGCCAAAAATCCTTCCCTAGAAAGTCTCTCCAAATAAGCTCTTCTTCGCTTCTGGTTCATGAGTTATGAACCCTGAAGATATTTTCTTTTCTTTTCTGAATAGATCTAAAATCTCTTGTGTGAGTTGCTTGAAATTATCCTTCTCACCCCTATTTATAATGCTTTTTGGGCCTATATTGAGCCAACTTGTCCACTGGTTGTGCTGACTTGTGCACTGGCTAGACTCGCTTGTGCATTTGGCAAAATGTATAGTGAAAATTTGAAAAGTCATTTCTCTTGAACCGTGAGGAGTTAGAGGGAGTTCCAGATACCATTAGAAAGGTATCAAAATAATATTTCCAACCATATATGTTATGCTTCCATTTGAGCTAGGTAAATGGAGAAAATTCATTAAAATATAAGGTATCCAAATGGGGCATTGAGAATCCAAAAACAATATTTCGAAATATGTTATTTGAATATGTAACTTTCTTTTTCATTTGGACATCCTTTGACATCAATGGCAACTTCTTTCAAAAATATCCCTATTTTTCATTGATGGCAACCATCATACTCCCCCTGTGATCATGCTCCCATTGCCTGCATGTTTCTTGATCTTTCTCTCCCCCTTTGACATCAAAAAGCAAAGGTTAACTCCCCTTGAAGCTATCTCTCCCCTTGTCTTTCTTTACTGAAGATTGTGAAAATCATTTTGTAGAAGAAATCACTCCCAGTTTGTGTCTGAGATACTCAAATGTATCTTTGGGAAGTGGCTTAGTGAAGATGTCTGAAATATGCTCCTTCAGGGCCAACATATTCTAGCTTAGTATTCTTTTTTTACTTGATCCCTTAGAAAGTGAAACTTTATAGGAATATGCTTAGTCTTAAAATGCATCTTTGGACTCTTAGAGATGTTTATTGCACTTGTGTTGTGACGAAGTATTGAAATAGGCTCATCACATTTTACTTTTATGTATTGTAAGGTTTTCTTCATCAAGAGGACCTAAGTACAACATGTTACTACTATAATATATTCTACTTTTACTGTAGACAAGGATACTGAATATTGCTTCTTACTTAACTAGGATACTAAATAGTCTCCCAAGTAGAAGGATGCTCCACTTGTACTTCTTTTTTTATCTATATTTCCTACCCAATATGCATCTGTTTAAACTAATCGTGTTAATTCATTTCTTTTCGGATACCACAACCAAATTTTGTTGTTCATTTGAATATATGTATATCCTTCTCATTATTAGAAAATGAGTTTCCTTTAGTGCTACTTGAAATCTTGAAACCTATCCAACTTCTTGCATTACATATAGTCTTGAAGATGTCACATAGAGTAGTCTACCAATCATAAATTTATATTGTTTTGGTCCATTTCATTGGATTCACCTTCTTTTCTCAACTTGCATATGATGATCATAGGAGTGATCACATGTTTCTAGTCTTCCATTTTGAATTGTTTCAACATTTATTTGATTCACTTGGTTTCAGAGATGAAAATGACTTCATCTAGTAGAGATATATGTATTTCCAAAAATAAATTCAGCTCCCCATGCAAAGAAATTTCAAATTCACTTTTCATATCATTTGCAAAGTTTTGACTTAATATATCATCATCACTTCCAAAGATAATGTCATCAAAGTATATTTCAATGACAATCATATTATCTTGATTTTCCTTTATCTAGAGATTATTGTCTGCATTTCCCTTTTTGAATCCTTGTTGTTGCAAATACCTACCAAATATTGAGTACCATGCTCTAGAGGCTTTCTTAAGTCCATACAAAGCTTCATTTAGTCTACAAACATAGCCCTCATCTTTTGATAATAGGAATCCTTTTGGTTGTTCTATGTATACTTGTTTTAGATCCCCATTAAGAAAATATAAGTTTACACCCATCTTATACACTTTTATTCTTTTGGAGCATGCATAGGCCAAGAGCATTTTGATTTCTTCCATTTTGGCTACTAGAGCAAAAGTTTCTTCAAATTTTGTTTCTTCAACTTGGGATATTCTTTGCACACTATCCTTGCTTTGTTTTTGGTCACCTTTCCATATTCATTTAGTTTGTTTATGAAGACTCATTTTGTACCAATCACATTTTTGTTCTTGGGTATTGGAACAATTTCCCATGTCTCATTCTTCTCAATTTGATTTAGTTATTCTTCCATGGACTTGATCCAAATTTCATCATTTCTAGCTTCCTCAAAGTTACCTGGTTCAATTATGGATGATAGTGATACATGCCCTTGCTTCAATGTTTGTGATTTTTTTCTTCTTTTGATTTCTACTCGAACACTCTTTTCCCTAACGATTTGTTTAAATTTTTGGATGATTCTTCTAATACCAACATTTAGGTGTCCTCAAAGGTGTATGAAAATCTTGCTAATTATCCAATTCTTCTTGTTTTGTCTCTCAATGCTTCTCTTCTTCTTTTTCTTCCTCTTGCTTTGGTTCTCCCTCTTCCTATTATTCAAATATGTGTGAATTTTTTATTTCCTTATTGATATTCAATACTTTGTTTCATTAATTTTTACATTGATATTTTCTACTATCTTTTTGAGTCTAAGATTGTAGCACTTATATGCTTTGCTTTTACATGAGTACCCAACAAGTATGCCTTCATCTATCCAGAGTAAAACTTTCCTAACTTTTGGTCATCTCTCTTTATGTTACATTTTCTTCCAAATATTCTGAAATTCTTGACACTAGTTGGTCTTCCTTCCATAGTTCACAGGGAGTTTTTTCAATGTTGCTTTTGACCAATCCTCTATTCAAAATGTGAACAACTATATGTACTTCTTGAACCTAAAAGATATTACATAGTTTAAATTTGTGCAGAAAATTTCTATCCATCTCTTCCACAATTCTGTTATTTCTTTCAATCACTCCATTTTTTGAGGAGTTCTAGCTGTGAGGAAGTGTCTTCTTATTCCATGTTCAAAATAGTCATTGGATTCATTTGAAGTAAATTCTCCTCCATTATCTAATCTCAAGCAATGGATTTTTAAATCGGTTTCATTTTGAACAACTTCCTTGAATATTCTGAAAATTTTCGAACCTTTTGACTTCTTTTTAAGAAAAAAACACAGGTCATCCTTGTGTAGTCATCAATAAACAACATGAAGTATTATTTTCCATCTAGTCCTTTTGTTCTCATTGGCCCACATAAATCAGTATGTACAAATTCTAGTGTTTTTTTCATGGAATGTTCCTTAGTTTTGAACTCAACTCTTGTTTCTATTGCACACTGACATTACACACACATAGTGTTTGAAGGATTTGTAATTTTAGACATATCCCTTAGAGATTCATTCTTACTGATCTTTACAATATTGTCAAAGTGTGTATGCCCCAATATCCTATGCCAAATCCAACTTTGATTTTCCTTTATTGAGCAACATCTTTCCCTTCTAATCTCATTTAGGATGTATAAGTCATTTGGAGTTCCTATTGTTGTTGCAACCAATTTCCTTAAATTCTTCTTTCGTTATTCCACATTATTTTGAATTGAATACAAGTGTGTGTCCTTGATCACACATTTTTCTAACACTTATCAATTTATGCTTCATATATTCAACAAGTAATTTTTTTCATGCCACCACATGATCATTACTTCCAAGGCTAATTATGCCTTTCCCTATAATTTGGCAGAGTTATCATTCCCAAAAGTGATAAATCTTGCTTTTTCTTTCTTCAATGTTACAAGACTTTTTTTGTCTCCATTCATATGCTTTGAGTGTCCACTATCAATATAATATTAACTTCTTTTGCTTTGGGCTTGCAGGGAAAGCCCATATTCCTCAACCTTCAAATATTCCTATTTCCTTTTCCGAGTTCCTAGTTGCTCCCCCATATGATGGACATGAACTTGTGTTGTTTCCCTTGAAGGAACTACCAAATTGCTTCTATAATTTATGGCCATGTGTTTAAAATTGTTCCATTTGTAACACGTAGTTAGATCACTAGGAATGCCAAAATTGTTATAATTTCTCTTGAAAACCTAGATCACGAGATTTTCTACCATAACTACCTTCATAGTAGTTCTTGGGATTTTCATAGCTATTTATAGTATTTCTACCTCTTACATAGAATCTACTATTTACAAACTTTTGCCCAAAATTATTACAAGAATAACACACTCTAAGAAAAATATTTTGGTACCTGAGTGTAGGTGGTCTTGTTGATGGTGTTGTCCTTGTCAATATGATATTCTTCTTGAGTATTCTCATTGTTGGATTTTGTACATCCTCCTCTAGCGACTTATATTCTTCCTGCTCGATAGGACCCTTGATTGCATCAACATAATTTCATTTTTTCCTTAATTTCCTGTCATCATATAGCTTGAACCTTTATCAATATTATTTGTTTATATCCTAGTCCATACCTATCAGTGAATGATTTATGGTTATATATGGTTTCATCCAATATTTTGGTATTATTTGTAAACTTTTTGTTTGATGTCATGTAGAATTTCTCATTGTAGATCAATAGATTATGTAATATACTAAAGCAAAATACAAGATCTACTTCTACAACAAACTTTGTAGAAGCTTAATTGAATATGAGCAAGATCAAATAGAACACATATAACTGAGAATGAGAAAACAATCACACATGAACACAAAACAAAACTCTGGGGAAATCCTGAGCCTATAACCCTGATCTTTGTAATATCATACAAGTGGAAATATGTTCAGATTACAAAAAGAATCAACTCACAAGCTATCCTGTTCTCTCTGCAATTGAACAATACAACTCACAGACTAAATAGACACACATATGTTTTCCTCCAACCCTCCAAGCCTCCTATTTCCTTGCTCAATTTCTCTTTGGCTCCAATGCTGCCACCTGTGTGAATTGGCCTCATCACACAACCATCAACCTAAATAGTAACTGCGCAATATCCAAGGAATGAATTCCTTCTACATGTAAGAGATATCCTCCAAGGAATATTCCTGCAACTGATAGTACATTGTCCCATCACCTGATCTCAACTGGGTCTCTGACTGAACTGACATGCATGAGTTATTTATGAGAGAATATTCAGTTATCCAAAGTGCAACAGTTACATGCATGCATGCATTAACTAACTGAACTCACAATTAGTTCAACAAACTATTTGAAATAATATATATGAACTTAACTCAGATAACTGAGCTAACTAATTACAACTCAAAGTAAAACTCATCCTGATCTCCTTAATAAAGGGATAACTTTCTCAATCAATGGAGAAACTGTTGCATGTCTTCACATAGACTTCATGTTTGATTTCCTACAACTAATTAACTCATGGTGAAGTAATTAATTATTTTACAAATAGCTGCTAAGATCAAATTCGAATTTTACTTCTCTAATTTAGTATAAGAACTAACTAAAATAGGAAAGGTATCCCAAAATGCTATTTATAGTAGTGCTAGTTTTATCACTTCTACTTTTAGCATTTTTAGCACTTCTATTTTTAGAATCTAGCATCAACCTATCAGCTTCCCTTGAGCATTTCTACCTATCTCTGGGAGTCTCAGCACGAGTGGATGTATCCACTCTCAGATCCTTTGCATGTGGCTGCTCTGCATCAATCTGAGGCTCCTCATCCTTAGGAACTGAAATTTTCTCATCTACATGCAACTTGAGCTCCCTCACAAGTGATACTCACATGGATTTCTGCTCGTCGAACGTCAGATCCCTGCATACCACTATCCTCTCACTGGTAGGTAGGTACACCGGATAGTTGTGGGGTGTATCCATGTACCCCACAAGTATTCCCAACTCAGTTGTTAGATCTAGCTTCTTTCGGGCATATTCGGTCACATGGTAGTAAACCGATGATCCAAAGATACGAAATTGACTCACATCTGGTCGCTTCCCGAAAAAGGCCTCCACAGGTGTCTTCATTCCCAATATATAGTGCGGACTTTTGTTCTACAAGTATACTGTTGTATTGCATGCCTCAGCCCACAAATGTAGCGGTAGGCTTTAGTCATGCAACATCACTCAAGCTGCTCCCACAATCAATTTGTTCTTCCTTTTGGCCACCCCATTCTACTATGGGTTATGGGGTATCGTTAACTCCCGTTTAATTCCTTCTGTAGCGCATAAGTCCTTAAACTACTCGGAGACATACACTCCACCATTATCTCTACGCAAGGCTTTTATTTTCTTTCTAGATTCTTTCTCTACCAAGGCTTTAAACTCACAAAACCTCAAGAAGGTCTATTCCTTCTTTTGCATAAAGTAGATCCAACATCTACGAGAAAAATCATCAATAAAAATAACATAGTACCTTTGTTTAGTGGTGGAGGCTGTAGAGAATGGTCCACAAACATCTGAGTGAACTCCCTCCACGATTGCTCTCGCTCTACTGTCTGATCCTGAAAGGAATATTTTGCATACTTATCCAAGGTACAACCTTTGCATGTATCCGTCTGCTCTAGTTTTCCCTTGGGAAGTCTGGTAGAAATCCATTGCATGATCTTCAGGGCTCCATGGTGTAAGTGGCCCAATCTCCTATGCCATAGCTTGCCAACATCTTAGCTCTGCACCATCTCAGCTTTAGAACTCAGTGCAACACAATCGTCTACCCCTAGCTCGTAGAGATTCTTTAGTCGAATCCCGACTCGCTTGGTCTGTCCAATGCCGATATTCCTCAGGAATACCTTTCCTTTACTAAATAATACATCATAGCCTTTATCTTCTTGCATAGAAATGGACACAAGATTCTTCTTGAGAACTGGTCCATACTTTACATCAGTCTAGGTGAGAGGAGCTCCATGCTCCCTCTGAAACACAACCGTACCTTCACCTGAAACACGACACTTTCCATCATCGCCCATCTCGATCCACATCTAGAGATCCTTCTCCTCCAAGGTACTGAAAATATTCTTGTCACTTGACATGTGGAATGAAGCTCCACTGTCCAGGTACCAAACACATCCCACATGGAAGAAACCATGCATGCGATAAGAGAGAAATCCAACTCAAACTGTGAGGACAGTGCCTCACCATTAGATCCCTTCGAGGATCCCTTCTTGGATTTCTTCTGTGGACAATTTGTAGCATAATGGCCCACTTCATGACAATGAAAGCATCACACTTTCGATTTGTCAAACTTCTTCCCACCATGGGAAGAACTAGATTTGGATTGGCACGCCTTCCCTTTCCCCTTCCTCGCCTTACTCGCTAAGGCTAGATTTTCTTCATCATCTTGCTTTGATGAGGACCCATCTCTGGTGCTTCTTCTTATCTCCTCCTGCATCATATCTGACCAAAGTTGTTCCCAATCTCGCAGTTATTCTCTTCCATTTACCGAGTCTTGGTAGCTATGCCAGCTCTTAGGAAGATTGAGGAGCGCAAAACTCACCATGTCATCATCGGCTATCATGATCCCTACACTTCCAAGCTCATCGATGCAGGTGGTGAGCTTGTTCAGAGATGTAGAGATCGTGTCGCCCTTTTCACACTTGATTTTCAGAAGCTTGTCTTTCAGCGCCAGATTCCTCTCATTACTATTGTTCTAATATAGATCTTTCAATGTTTTCCACATTGAAAATGATGTCTCCTTCCCATGGAGACTCAAGACAATGTGTTCTCGACTCCCTTTGGAAGGATTCTCCTTGCTCTAGCCACACATTTCTTCCATTCCTCCAATTCTATAGCATTAGCTGCTGCGGGCTTGGGGACTTTTTGATAAATGAAGTCCTTTAGAATGTTATCCTCTAATACTACTTTCATGCAATCGTTCGAGGCTATATAATTCGAGCTGCCATCAAGGGCATACTCAAATCCCTACTAATTATATATACTTTTAAATATATAAATAAACCAAAAATATCATTATGAAAAACGCCATTAAAATTACAAGACATCATTTTTTTTTCCATAAATTAAAAAATTAGCGAGAGGAAAGAAACAATATGCCCTTTTTTATCTTTTAAGATGGAAGCAATCTCATTTATTAAAAAAACCTAAAAAACTAAATCTTGACCATTTTCAGAGTTGTCTATGAAAGCACTAACATTGTAACCCTAACACCATACGTTCGCTTTTTTCTAGGGTGCATCTTTATTTTACTGGTTATTTTTTTCCTGCAATTTCTTCTCCCTCCATTGCTTCAACTTCTTCTGAAACTTTGCATTGTTCATACCACAAGACTCACAGAGTTCATGCAACTCATCAATGGTACCACGGTGAGCGTGGTAATAGGCCTTCATATCTTTGAAATACTGCGACTGAGACCGCTTCAAATTCCGTTCTCTCCGCAGCAGAGCTTCAGGGCATTGCTCCTCCTTGCACACACTCGCGCCCCATGTGATCGCCGGGTTCCCAAAGTTAAAATTCTCTCCACTGAGCAGAGATTCAGCCACATCGTTATTATTGCTCTGCCCTTCTGGAAGAAATGCACGAAGTCTAGATTTTTTCCGCTCTGTAAGATCTTCTCTCCACGTCTCTACCGTTAAAACTTTTCTGAGATCCTGTAGCGCAAATATTTCTCTGGGCAGTTTTATGGTTTCAGCAATTTGGGCTTCCTGTATCTTGTACTTGTTGCTCACACAATGCTTTGTTATACCAATCTCTGATTCCGGCGATCTTCTTGTGTTGGGCTTGGGCTTCTTGTTTTTGTGGGTATAGCCTTCAATTTTTTCTCAGAATGACGTTGGCAGTAGCTCTTGCCCTCAACGCGGAGCTGAGAACAACGCCATCGCCTCCCGTGGGATCCCTTGCACCGTAATTCATCTGCCAAAGCGCTTTCTGCGGTTGCCCTGGGGCTCATGATTAAGTTCTGTGGGTACAGGATATTCTCTGTAATTTCAGAGAAAAGAAAGATTGTACTGTAATTTCATAGCAAAGAAAGAAAAAAAGGCCAGAGATTGTACTGTAATTTAGGTCTGTGGGTACAGGATATTCTCTGTAATTTCAAAGCAAAGAAAGATAAAAAGTCCAGAGATTGTAGTGTGGGCATTGTGATGTAACCCCTTCTTCTATTTATAGTTCAACCTTGCGGGTTTTTCTTCCATGGCGGCCTACAAGACGCGATTTGCCAGGTTTTTTATAATGGGTATTGAGATTGGAGAAGTATTTGGAAACATTAATTTTAAAAAAATGGAGACAGTTATTTGGAATAAAATATTTATTATGGTAAAGTGTGTGGGTGTTTATTTGTATATTTTTTTCTATCAGATAATAAGTTAAAGTTTTATGTTTTCTACCATGGATATTCACCCCATTTTTATTATTAATTTGTAAAAATTAAGCTTTGTTACAATATAATAGGTCAATACCATGGTTTATGCATACCACATGCCCAAAAAACATAACTTATTCCATAACCAAAATATTTTATAACAATATAAAAATATTTTTAACCATGGATATTCAACCGGCTTTGTTACAATACCACTAGTTAAATGGGTTAGATATATCTCAAAAATAATTATAACATTTTTCTTTATTCTATTCAAAAAAACGTTATAAAAATAAACTAAAATAAAATATTTTTATTGTGAAATAAGTTAACGTTTTTTGGTATGTGGTATTCATAATCCATGACATTGACCCATGGTATTATAACAAACCCTATTTATAGATTAATAATATCCATGGTAAAACACAACTTGATATCCATGGTTAATAATATTGTCATGTTTTTATAAAATATTTTGATTGTGAAATAAGTTACCATTTTTTGGCATGTGGTATTGATAAGCCATGGTATTGGCCCATGGTATTGTAACAAAGCCTATTTATGAGTTAATAATGTCTATGGTAAACTCACAGTGACAAATCTTAGGTGAATATCCATGGTTAAGAATCTTGTCATATTGTTATAAAATATTTTGGTTGTAAAATAAATCAAGTTTTTTCGTCATGTGGTATTTATAACCCATAGTATTAGCCCATGATATTTTACCAAAGCCTATTCACAATTTAATAACAAAATCAAGGTGTAACAAATTGAATTTTATTATTTTTATTGTTTTAACTTTTTATTATTAATTGAACACACATTTAAATGTTTGGACTCTTCCCCCATATCACTTTAAATTTTATTTTTAATTT
>APFE030661493.1:49615-101866 GCA_000404065.3 Pinus taeda | reverse complement strand
AAAAAGTGAATAATTAATGCATGAATTAGTTAGCTAAGTAATAGAGGCAAGTTGTTGAGCTACCTATTCTAGTGCTTAGTTTGGAATTAGTTCAAACTGCTCCTAGAAGGATGAGCTCGACCCCTAGAGGCAAGGGAAGAGGTTAGCTTGCCTATATTATGTGTTTTCTTAGTCATTTTGAGAGGTTGGAAGGTTGGACTCTTGTGGGAGAAAAGCTTTATTGTATATTGTACATCTATCTTGCAATTTGAAAAGAAGAAGGCAGGGTTTTGTGCAGACATCCTTGTGGATTCTTGTGGATTGTAGTGTTGATGGTGTGTTCTCTACATGTTCTTGTAAGTTTGTTTATGTATTCTACATCTCTCTTTTGCTTCTATTTGGACAGATGAAGTGGTAAAGTTTGAATACATGCTTTGACATGCTCAGCTTTTTAGTTTGTTCAAAATTTATGTTTTCTGCTATCTAGAGAGGATTCAAATGGTTGTTTGCCCTCCTTAGCTCCTTCTCTATCATCCCTGATCATCCATCTCAGATTAAGGCATCAGTGCTCACTCCTACCTTGCCCCAAAGATCTCCCTGCAAAAACTGTGCTCAATCCCCGCACCCTTAATTGCATTCCCTCCAATTGCCACCAAAAAACCAAAAATCTTTAAATCAACCCCCCTTATCAATTTACTAGCCTAAAATCTTTATTCCTAATTGGTCAGCTTATCATATTAAAAGATCTACCGAATCCGACCCGAGAGAGCCTTCTCATACCTCGTAGGGCTAGCTACGAGGTGAAATGGTTTGATGTAGCCTTGAGAGTTTGTCTATCTCAGCCTAGGTGAATTCCAAGCGCTAACAGATTCTTCATGAGGGATATGCGCCTTGGTCTTAGCAAATCTGTTCTTCCAATAATATCCTCTGACTTCGCATAACCCAGCTGTGCAAGAATACTTCTAACCTCTTCTGCAGCATACAAGAAAAAGTTAATCAAATTTCCAGGTATACCAGGAAACCATGCCCGCAATTCCTCTCTCTGGCTTCATAGTTCTTACAATCCATGCATTTGCAATGGCCAGCGATCAGAGCATTGTAAGTGATAACATCTGGTGTAAAACCTTTCCTAGATATTGCGCAAAACAATCTCAAAGCTTCTTTGATATTGCCCTTTCTACAATGTCCCTCTATAAGAGTGTTGTAAGTCACAATATCAGGAACAAAACCATTTTCAAGCATCTGGTCAAAAAATCGGTGGCCTTCTGAATTTCTCCATTTTTGCTGAGAGAGTGGATCATTATATTCAAAGTATAGCTGCTGGGAGGGATTTTAAATTGAACCATTTCTCCATAAAATTTCCAAGCCTGCTCTGAGCAATTCAATTTGAGTAACCCTGAAAGTATCTTATTGCATGATTGAACAGTTGGAAAATACCCATGAGTTTTCAGTTGATGAAATGCAACAATTGCTTCTTTCACCTTCCCAGATGACAAGAGGCTTTTGTAAAGAAAATCAAATATCAGAGGAGCAGAATCCCAACCTTTGAATGCATTCAACAACGATTTTGCCACCTCAGACACTGAAGCACTATTATTTTCAGTCAGACGATGTATGTATGGCTCTACATCATATAGCCTACTGGCTCGAACTAGGGTTTCGACGATCGCCAAATATGACCCAATCAAATGCTCAGGCCCCTTTTCCTTGTGGAGGTCTATCACCGCCTCTATCACCACTATACCTCTTGTCAACATATACATGCTTTATAAAGTCCCGAAGCCTATCAACATTGCTGCTGTCTGGGAGTTGATGACGTGGATTGAAGTTTTTGAAATATATTTCTTTTGCTTTCTGATTTCCACCTGTAATTGACCCACAATGCATGTCTGCATAAGGCTCATCCCCGGTGAGGAGTTCCCACATGACTATTCCGAATGAATAAACATCAATTTTATCAGTTACCATGCCGCTTTTCCCACTAAGAAGCTCTGGTGCCATCCATGGCAATGTTCCTCGTACACACCCAGAGACCAAAGTTCGGTGCTTTACCTTTGACAAGTCCATATCATCAATCTTACAAACTGGTCGATGTGGATCTCTCATATTAACAAGAATATTTTCACACTTCAAATCAAAGTGGACTACACCCTTTTCATGCAAATATTTCATGCCAAATGCAGCATCCATAGCTAAAATCAATCTTTTGCGCTGATTAACAGTTCTATCCTTCTTGCGTAATACTTATATTTTGAATTCATGGATGAAGACAAAATATTTGGACCATTTAAAGATAAATCCATGTTTCTGGATGTCCTGTTAATATCCTCACCCATTTTACCATTCAAGCAGGTTTTATCTTCTTGTATGTATAGCCAACAAAGTTCAAGTCCTTTGCTGTCAACATCTTCCGCCATGGTCCTGATCCTGCTCTCGTCTGAGATGGAGGTTCAACTTCATCAAACTTTTCAAAGTTTTGTGTGTCCAGCTCCCCGTTGACCTCTGGTCTATATGCTGCCTCAGCTTCATACAGCTTATCCCATACAATGCCTTTAAACCATGGATGTGCCTTTATCTCATCAACACCTCTAGAACCAAGCCTGTGCTCAACATCACAGAGTAACCTACGAATAAGATCCTCAGCCTCCGGTGACAGCCTAGCCTCCTGAGGGAATTTCAAGTAATGTCGCCAATGAACAATCTTCTTGCATGTTGTCATTGGATCCTCTGAATAAAATGGTGGGTAGCCAACAAGCATCTCATACATTATTGCTCCAAGTGACCACCAGTCACATTCCATGCCATATCCTTTCTTAAGCAAGACTTCAGGGGCAATATAGTCAGGTGTGCCAACTGTAGAATATGCCAGCATCCTCCTATTCCGCTGCCAATGCTGAAGTTGTTCAAGCTGACTTTTCCATGGGCCCCCAATCTTAGAATCTGGAGAACAACCATTTATGTTCATTGACTCCCTTAAATTCTCATCATTTATAGGCTCATTTTCGTGAAGAGTTGATAGTGTTGTACAGTCAAGAGGCTTGCAAAGGCCAAAATCTGAGAGCTTCATGTGACCATTTTTGTCTAAAGGAAGGTTATCTGGCTTGATATCCCTGTGTATGTAATTATGTTTATGAATAGATTCTATAGAAAGTACATTCTGAGCAATGTAGAACCGAGCTACATCCTCTGGTAACGTGTCTTTTCTCATAAGAAGGGTCATCATATCACCTTCAGGCAAATACTCCATTATCAAATACAGATATTCAGAATCTTGGAAAGAATAATAGAGTTTCACAATGCAATGACTGTCAACTTCTGCAAGTAAGTTCCTATCTGCCCTAACATGCTCAACCTGCCCCCGACTAAGCATCTCTGACTTCTTCATTGCATAATTTAACCTCTAACATTGGTCCATGAAAGCATAATGTGCAGCTACAGCAGTTTCGTAGCGCGCTACGAAACTGCTGTGTGATTTTTAAAACACAGCTTCAAGTAACTCTCTTGATCTTACCTTTGCTTTAAAATCTTTTTAGTGATAATAGTGGCTCCACTTGGGATAGTGTGCCCTTGTGGTTCACTAAGAACCTGCAGTTCCAGTGCCTTATTCTCTTATGATAAACGAAAATTTATTTGACAAACATCGCCATCAAGCTCTTGGGCCTTCACCTCGGGCTTAATCTTGATGATCACTGTAGGAGAAAGGAATCAACATCTACTAAAAAAAATGCTCAGTCAACCTTGAGCTTATTTGCATTTTCCTACCTACCTACCCTAACAATTCAAATTTCTTTCGGCTCAATCAATGTGAAATTTCCAATGTAGCCAATCATTTGTCTTATCTGATATTGGATTTCTTTGATTGCATCGGAGTTCAGAGCCACTATGATATTGTGATGACCACTTCCACTGAAATTGCTTCTGATCTTCATAGAAAAGCTGAAACACTGGAGAGTAAAACTCTTCCATGTATTCAGCTATAGGATCCCGTAATACACGATCAACTTGATGATTCTTGTACTTTCTGGCTCTGCAAACTGATCTTCAACAACAACATACAGTTCCTCAATCGTGAAAGAGAAAGGAACCAACATTCTTTCCTTGTGTTTTGTCACAGAAAGCTTCTGAAAATAATGATCATGATTAGGAAAACTATATGCCTGAATTTGACCTTCTAAATCTTCAATGTCTTTCTCAATGTCCTCAGCAACTTCATCTAAAAATGTCATCTTATCTTCTGGTGTGCAGTCAAATGATTTTAGATAAGAAGACAAAGACAAAGAAAAATTTTCATTTGTATCTCCATTACCATGATCATTATTCCATTGTTTGAAACCTTGAACTGAAGGAGAATTTGCCAACTTCTCTGACCTATCTATCCATTCGTCCACAAACATAAGCCAAAAGTCTTTAAATGACTTGATAGATTTGGCAGGAAAGCTTTCAATCCACTGTTTACATTTCCCTTGAAATGAATAATAGAACAACATAATGCAAACATCCTCATGCTTAACTCTAAGAAGCTCAGCAAAATGACAGAAATCTAATATATGCTTCAACATTAAACTCAAGTCTTCTCCATTGAATTTTGGACCATTCCTTAGAAAATATGCATCCTTGGGAAAACGATTTGGGAAACCATGAATTCCTAAGAAATCTATGCATGCATACCTTGAAATAAGAATGGTGGCATCTGGGTCCTTCATAACTCCAGTGGGATCACCATGAATCTATGAATTTCGAATTCTTCAACAAAGGAGTCGCCAAGGTATATTTGCAGCCTCGAAAAATCTTCTGAGCTCCTGCTACCTTCAGAAGTTCAGCCTCTTAATTTCGGGAATGAGTAATCTTCAGACTCCCGGCAGACGCACCAAAATGTTATCACAAAATCAGTACTGATGGCTGCTAATCAGTTAGACTCTATGTAACTATTTCAGACCAGACTCTTGGCTAAGGATTAGCCTCCCTAACCTGAGAGGGCTCTCTCAAAATAAACTACTGATTTATCTTTTAACACTAAGAGGGCTAACTCTTGTAATGAGAACTTTAATAAACATGATGGTTGGAAATACAACATAAGATTTCTTCCATTGGGCTCATGGAGTCAAACACCATTTCAGTAAACTATCAACTACTCATTCATGGAAGTCAAGGCATGTAATGTCTAAACACTCAAAACATTTCTCAAATGAACCTCAACTCATAAATATACACAGGAAATCTGAGAAACTAGGTGAATTCAGAGTGATTGTATATCTACAGAACTGTAAAATATAAAGGATAAGACAAAGCCACATACATCTTGAGCATTTGAACAAAGTATGAATCTTGAGAAGAAAAAGTAGTCTTTTCTATTACTGTAACAAGTCTTTTACATAAGCCAATATAAACTCTGTTTTTTCATAAACATCCAACCTCTTTTACATAGATGTTTCAGCTATATATAGCATCCTTATTCTAACTAATCGATATTCCTCCTCCAGCATGAGGGGAATTCCATTCAGCCTATGATGAAACCTACTAACTTTTAACTAACTAATAATTACAGCTGACTATTAATCGACAGCGCTGGAATTCTAAAACAACTAAATTCTAATTCTACTAGATCTTCTAGACTTCTAAATCAAATAGGACTCAAATTCTATAACAGCCTTGATCTTCAATCATTTTCGTTCTCTGACATCTGGAGTTTGGTTGAGATAGCTGTGATGAACCTTTAATGCTCCATGTTTGTCTTCAATGACACATCTTTTCTGTTACCCTGAAATATAGGCCCCTGTTTGTCGGTCCTTGATGTGTTGTTCCATTTTGGTCGTCCAACACTAGAAAGCAGATAACTGAGATCCAGTTGTTGATTCTTCATGAGGGATATGCGCCTCGGTCTTAGCAAATCTGTTCTTCCAATAATATCCTCTGACTTCGCATAACCCAGCTGTGCAAGAATACTTCTAACCTCTTCCGCAACATACAAGAAAAAGTTAATCAAATTTCCAGGTATACCAGGAAACCATGCCCGCAATTCCTCTCTCTGGCTTCATAGTTCTTACAATCCATGCATTTGCAATGGCTAGCGATCAGAGCATTGTAAGTGATAACATCTGGTGTAAAACCTTTCCTAGACATTGCGCAAAACAATCTCAAAGCTTCTTTGATATTTCCCTTTCTACAATGTCCCTCTATAAGAGTGTTGTAAGTCACAATATCAGGAACAAAACCATTTTCAAGCATCTGGTCAAAAAAATCGGTGGCCTTCTGAATTTCTCCATTTTTGCTGAGAGAGTGGATCATTATATTCAAAGTATAGCTGCTGGGAGGGATTTTAAATTGAACCATTTCTCCATAAAATTTCCAAGCCTGCTCCGAGCAATTCAATTTGAGTAACCCTGAAAGTATCTTATTGCATGATTGAACAGTTGGAAAATACCCATGAGTTTTCAGTTGATGAAATGCAGCAATTGCTTCTTTCACCTTCCCAGATGACAAGAGGCTTTTGTAAAGAAAATCAAATATCAGAGGAGCAGAATCCCAACCTTTGAATGCATTCAACAACGATTTTGCCACCTCAGACACTGAAGCACTATTATTTTCAGTCAGACGATGTATGTATGGCTCTACATCATATAGCCTACCGGCTCGAACCAGGGTTTCGACGATCGCTAAATATGACCCAATCGAATGCTCAGGCCCCTTTTCCTTGTGGAGGTCTATCACCGCCTCTATCACCGCTATACCTCTTGTCAACATATACATCCTTTATAAAGTCCCGAAGCCTATCAACATTGCTGCTGTCTGGGAGTTGATGACGTGGATTGAAGTTTTTGAAATATATTTCTTTTGCTTTCTGATTGCCACCTGTAATTGACCCACAATGCATGTCTGCATAAGGCTCATCCCCGGTGAGGAGTTCCCACATGACTATTCCGAATGAATAAGCATCAATTTTATCAGTTACCATGCCACTTTTCCCACTAAGAAGATCTGGTGCCATCCATGGAAATGTTCCTCGTACACACCCAGAGACCAAAGTTCGATGCTTTACCTTTGACAAGTCCATATCATCAATCTTACAAACTGGTCGATGTGGATCTCTCATATTAACAAGAAGATTTTCACACTTCAAATCAAAGTGGACTACACCCTTTTCATGCAAATATTTCATGCCAAATGCAGCATCCATAGCTAAAATCAATCGTTTGCGCTGATTAACAGTTCTATCCTTCTTGCGTAATACTTATATTTTGAATTCATGGATGAAGACAAAATATTTGGACCATATAAAGATAAATCCATGTTTCTGGATGTCCTGTTAATATCCTCACCCATTTTACCATTCAAGCAGGTTTTATCTTCTTGTATGTATAGCCAACAAAGTTCAAGTCCTTTGCTGTCAACATCTTCCGCCATGGTCCTGATCCTGCTCTCGTCTGAGTTTTCAAAGTTTTGTGTGTCCAGCTCCCCGTTGACCTCTGGTCTATATGCTGCCTCAGCTTCATACAACTTATCCCATACAATGCCTTTAAACCATGGATGTGCGTTTATCTCATCAGCACCTCTAGAACCAAGCTTGTGCTCAACATCACAGAGTAACCTACGAATAAGATCCTCAGCCTCCGGTGACAGCCTAGCCTCTTGAGGGAATTTCAAGTAATGTCGCCAATGAACAATCTTCTTGCATGTTGTCATTGGATCCTCTGAATAAAATGGTGGGTAGCCAACAAGCATCTCATACATTATTGCTCCAAGTGACCACCAGTCACATTCCATGCCATATCCTTTCTTAAGCAAGACTTCAGGGGCAATATAGTCAGGTGTGCCAACTGTAGAATATGCCAGCATCCTCCTATTCCGCTGCCAATGCTGAAGTTGTTCAAGCTGACTTTTCCATGGGCCCCCAATCTTAGAATCCGGAGAACAACCATTTATGTTCATTGACTCCTTTAAATTCTCATCATTTATAGGCTCTCTTTCGTGAAGAGTTGATAGTGTTGTACAGTCAAGAGGCTTGCAAAGGCCAAAATCTGAGAGCTTCATGTGACCATTTTTGTCTAAAGGAAGGTTATCTGGCTTGATATCCCTGTGTATGTAATTATGTTTATGAATAGATTCTATAGCAAGTACATTCTGAGCAATGTAGAACCGAGCTACATCCTCTGGTAACGTGTCTTTTCTCATAAGAAGGGTCATCATATCACCTTCAGGCAAATACTCCATTATCAAATACAGATATTCAGAATCTTGGAAAGAATAATAGAGTTTCACAATGCAATGACTGTCAACTTCTACAAGTAAGTTCCTATCTGCCCTAACATGCTCAACCTGCCCCCGACTAAGCATCTCTGACTTCTTCATTGCATAATTTAACCTCTAACGTTGGTCCATGAAAGCATAATGTGCAGCTACAGCAGTTTCGTAGCACGCTACGAAACTGCTGTGTGATTTTTAAAAACACAGCTTCAAGTCAAAAATTCAACTCTCTTGATCTTACCTTTGCTTTAAAATCTTTTCAGTGATAACACAAGTTACCATTTTTCTTACATTAGGTAGAGCTTTATAATGAAGGTGAGCAAACCTCTAATGCCATAGTTTGAATTGAAGAGATGTGTCACAAGACATGACACCCAACAGACTTCCTCCAACTTGATATAATGAATCAACTTGAAACCCAAGAGTAAAAGCATATTTAAAGTTCTTTTTCCATACACGTACCTTGCCATCGCTAAAAGCCACATTGTAGCCTTTGTCTTCCATTTCCGAAATGGACACCAGGTTCTTTTTGAGATCAGGTACATATAATACATCTTGTAAGTGGATGGTATTACCCTAATTTAATTGAAGAGTGAAATTTCCTACGCCTTTCACGAGATATTTTGAATTGTCTCCAAGAACAATTTCCAGGTTGGTTTCTTTCTCTACTAGATTATAGAGAGCTTCTTTGTAACCAGTGAAGTGCCTTGAGGCACCACTATCAATAAGCCAATTTCCGAGCGAGTCCATGGGAGTAGTGGTAGATAGAGCAGCTGGTAGATAATATTCATCTTGCTTATTGTCAACAATGTTAGATTCATGCTTGGAATTTCTTGCCTTCTTGAATGGTTGCCGTCTTCCTTGATTTCTGACATTTCTTTTACCTCTTCCATTTGACTTGCCATTCCTTTGATTGCTTTGAGAGGGATTTTGGTCATCGTCCCGGTGTGAATCCCTTTTATTAGGGCACTCCCTTGCATAGTGACCTGTTTTATTGCAATTGAAACATCGTCCTTTTTTTCCACCCTTTGGTCTAGCCTTTCCTTTGAATTTAGCCCCATAATTGTTTCTTCTTTTACTATTAGAAGAAAAGAAAGAGGGATTTCCTTTAAGTATGGGAATTTCTTGCTCTTCCATCCTTGTTTCTTCTTGAATGCATCTCGCAATTAATTCCTCAAATCCAGGAATTATGTTATTGTTGAGAAGAGTAGTCCTGAATATATACCATTCAGATGGTAGTCCTCCAAGAGTTGTGAGTGTCATCTCCCTGTCAGGAATTACTTCCCAAATAGATAGGAGATCGTTCTTGATCTCAATGATTCTTAGGAAATATGCTTGTATACTCTCGTCTTTTCCCTTCTTAATTTCCTTCATCTTATTTCTAAGAAACAAGACTTGATTTGCATCATTAACTTTAAATAAACTCACTAATCTATCATAGATTTCCTTAGAGGTGTTTAGCTCGGAAACATAGGCCACCAAGTGCTTGTCGATAGAGTCCTAGATGATCTTCCTTACTTTGACTTCTCCCTTGGTCCATTTGTTCCTAGCAACAACAGACACATTTGATGGAGGCTCAACAATCCCGCCTCTCACATGGTCCAACACTTCCTGCTCTTCTAGTGTTAGATCGAGAGACATCTTCCATCTGTGATAGTCAGATTTCTCATGGAGTTTGTCTTCAGCAGGGAAGTGTGTTGAGGACCCCATGATTTCTTTAAGATAGCCTTGCCAACCTTCTCTTCGGTGATTGCTCTTGCTCTTGATCTTGCTTGGGCTTTGTCTTCACCTCAGCTTTGATCCGATGTTAAATTATGGTATGTTCTATGCTTAGAGTAGTTTACTTGTTTTTCTTATTATTATCCACATATTAGCAATCACAAGTACATTAAGTAAAGTGCAGATAGAACATTTAAATGATCAACAGAAAACAAGCAAAGACAAAAGACACAAGATGTGGCGGCGAGCCAGGGACAAACCCCAATATGGGGAACCCTTTGATCAAATATTATTTTATCTTCAATAATTCAGTAGAGAGAAATAGTACAAAAATCTAATTTATATAAACAGTAGCAAACCCTAGATCAGCCCTAAACTAGGGCAATCAATATCTGTCAAACCAGAGGTCAGATCACCTTGATTCCTGTGCCAAAAATTGCCTCCTTCTAAGGAGGATTAGCCACACCAAACCCGCAGTCAAAGAGGAGTCCACGCTGGTCAAAGTTCCTTTCTGCAACTTCAGCCCTAGAAATCTGCGTCCTTTTTCCACACGTGTGAGAGAGAGATCCTTTTTGCGCAGGAGAGAGAAGAGACTCTTTTTGCGCAAGAGAGAGAGATATATGATGAGAAGTGAGTGTCCAAATGAGGAGGAGGCATCTTGTATTTATATCCAAACGTTGACGATGAATAGATGTGTCTGTTGGGCATCTGAGCCTACATAAGTTGCTGGCTGACTTTGACAATTTGTCCATAATCAAAATAAATTCATATCTCCATAAATACTTATCAGAATCGGATGATTTTTAGATCAATCCTACACCTCTCGATGAGAGGAACCTAGGAAAAATATTATCATCCATGAAGAAGGTGACCGACATGGAGTTTGGCCCTAGTTTCCAATTTTAACATGATACCTGTTCCTTCATCCTGTCAGCTAACATGTTGGACCAGTTACATGCATTGCCTTCACTGGCCAGTTGGTCCAACGCGATCATCCAACTCTTCGGGAAGGTCTTTGAGCCCTATGAGCCGTATAAGCAACATGCAAAGATGACCAAGTACTGATACGCCTTCCACAGTATCTTCGTATTGTAAATTTGATTGGGTGTCATCTTGAATTTGGATGGCTCCTTCACCCAGTTCTTTAAGATATCCCTGGAGTTGGCATTGCTGCTGGGTATGTTGAAGGGTGTCTCCATGGTGATCACTGGCTTCAATAAGTGGTACATCTACTGATAGTCATGTGCCCTGAAGGTAGCAATCTCTGTCTCGTTGACATTTCTCAATAGCATCATCTTGGGATCAATGGGTAAGACGATCCAATGTATCATGTTCGCACATGGGAACGCGGGATATCTGCATGCAATCTGTTACAGATAGACTTGTGAATGTTCACATAGACTTTGCGGTCTTCAAGATCTTCCCCAAATGTGCCCAAGAATGCGTCATTGACCCCCTGCCATTTCAACTTGATGTCTTTGTCTACGATCAACTTGGTGTCTTCGTAAATCGACAAACTAATAGAAACTCACTCAACTGCATCTCCAGTTGTGCTTCCGTCGATGTCCTTTGACCCTACTCTTTTGGAGGCCATTGATCTTGAATTGCTGAGAGATGGACGAACACCTGCTATATCTGGAGACATGGCGACATGCATGGAAATAAACCTGTTAGTTGAAACCAAAGAAAACTTGAGGATTGACATTCAACATACCTGGAGACTGCTGGCAAGGATTGCACAATTTTCACTGTGAGGGCGGGAGACTGACTACCAGAATTGCACAAAAGGTAGTGCGGACTGTCAGGAGGTTGGTTGACTATTGGAATTGCACAATACACATTCTAGACTAGCCTGCTGGGTGTTGAGATTGCGCAATGTGCAATTTCAGCAAGCAAGTCATGCAAGCCTAGAGATTGCATTGCGTAATTTTCTAGGCCAACAAACAATGGCTCTCAGAATTGCACAAAGGAGTCTGGAGGACACTGTCTGGCTAGATTTGCGCATTTTTTGGGAGGAAGATAGAGCCTTCCCTCTCGAAATTGCGCAATGTTGTCTGGGCAAGGCAGAGTCCAGGTGAAGGTTGCCCAGACCGGTCGGTGGGCCACTGAAAACATATGAAGATGTGAATGCATGGCGAGATTGAGTGTAAGGAGTGAATGATCATGCATGCAAACAACGAATGCAAGATTTAGAAAATGGAAAAACATGCATGTGTGTGAAACGAGTCGCCGAATCGGCGATCGTTCATGCAAAATAGTGTCATGCATGCGACACTAGTGAGATGTAAACGAAAACTGAAACGGTGCTTGTAGATGTTAACATGCATGCAAGCAACAACAAGCGTTCACAAAAATCAAGTAGACAATGCTCACACAAGCCAAAACACAAAAAGTGACAGAAATGCTGCAAAAGACAAGTAAAGCGGACTTACTTGGAAATAGTTGAGCTGGATGTGCCGAACACTCTTGGATGTGCTGTGAGATGTCAGAGCTCCAAGATCAATGTGAAGAATGAGCTCTGAAGTGTCGAATAAATAAGTTTGAGGTTCATGACGCACATGCCGCAAATGTAGGAAAAAGCGACACTTGGAGGAAAATTTCTAAAACGATCTTTGCATGTAACCTCCAGCTGCTAAAAATAGATCCCTAAAATCTAGAGATTCTTTTTGCATGTTGCGGTTTGCTATTTTAGGAAGAAGAAACCCATCTTTGCCGGGTCCCAGGTGGAACCGATCAACCAAAAGGCACATGCAATAGCCTGCTTGACTGAGAGAGAATTTTGTGCAATTTATGGGAGGAGCTGGGCTGGTTGTGCTAGAGGGATTGCACAATTTCTGGGAGGAGCACGTGACTGTTGCCCAGAATTGTGCAATTTCTGGGTTGAGCTGCAGTGCTGGGCCAGATTGCCAAATTTTCCTTAGGAATGCTATTTGACTACATTGTGTAATTTCTGGGCCTAGTAGGATGCCCAACATATTTGCGCAATTTCTGGAGGGAAGGTTGGTTCCCCTCCAGTATTGCACAATTTTCTGAGGGAGCTGCTAAACCAACAACTAGCCCAAGTCTGGAATGGAATCCTATGAGGGGAGTGAAGCAAACTATCATGAAAAGGTTGGCAAGCTGCTGAAAAACCAATGAAGCCTATGTACTTGAGAGTACTAAGGATGGTTGGTAGAGAGGCTCCAGAACGAAGCTAAGGAAAAATTTTGGAGGGTGGTTGTAGCTGCAACAACACCACTATATCGTGTTTTGACAAAACTACAATTTTCTACTTTGTGAATGAAATTCTTCTAAATGTAATTATTGTGTCAATTAGTAGTAAAAGGGATATTTATGTGAGCTGGCATTGATTACATATTTCTCTATTAGAGGCTTTATTGCTCCAACATCTAGCTGTGGGCTTGCAAATATGAGACTATCACTTCATTTTTTCAAGGATCGCTAAGTACACACTATAAATTGTCACTTTGATATATATATATATATTCCTATTCTTTATCTTTTTCACTATTAGAGGATTTATAACTATTATAGGTTTTTTCAACAATAAATGCAGCGGAAACAATGAAGATCATAGAAATATAACCATGCACAATAGACAAAATATTTTTCATCTGGGAAACCCAACCTTAGGAGAAAGCCTAACAATATTTTCTTGTGGATAATTTGTCTTTTTATCAAGTTTACAAATTAGAAATTTGTCAAGAAATATGTGCCCATATACAAGTCAAAATACCAATCAAACTTGATCAAACAATTGCTGGTCAAACTAGTAAAAAATTAGAAGTCAATGCTAGTCAACGCCCTGATCAAACTTTTCTATGGCCAACTCTCAGATCTAGTCAAAGTATGTGGTCAATCCTATGGTCTATGGTCAACCATCCACATGTGAAACTGCAGTCAAATTGTGATTGCTCAAACCCTCACACGTGTGACCTTTATGTGGTCAACTCTCTGTCAAATAGTTCACATGCGCAACTATGACAGTTCGTCAAAACTTGGTCAACAGTTTGGTCAAACTCAACCTTATTCCTCACACATGCGACCTTAAAAAAGAATAATAGATGAAGAGAGATGAAAAAATGATCTCCAACAACATATTTCTCCCTAGCCGAATTTTCTCCACTAGAAAATATTATTGAGCTTGTTATGTTGATGATTAGTGTTTAACATGATGTCTATTTATATATAGATCTAATTTTGAGTGGAGATCCATTAAGGTCGTTCCAAATCACAATAAACCCCTTCATTAATGGAGCCTACATCACAAGTCAACATTATACTATAATTGTTTACTCCAATGTTGGATGAAAAACCCCAATCAATAAACAAGTCAAGCCCACTCTAAAAAATAGATCACTCCATCCTGGAGCACAATTTGAGTAGCATGGGCCAATCTCCTCTAGCTAAATCAATATGGCCCCATGGGAGAAAGACCTCCCCTAGGCTATTCACACCTAGCCAAACCAAGATGCCCCCATGGTGAATGTATCATTCCTCACTAGTCAAATCAGAATGATCCCATGGGAGAATGTCTACCCGATGCTGCAAAAACATTAGAACTCACTCTCACAAGGGAGGCATTTTTCATTACACCAAGCTTGTCTTTGAATTATACAAACTCCCCCCTAGACAGAGGCTTGGTGAGAATGTCTCCAATCTGCTTGTATGTGGATATGTACCGGAGCTACATTTCTCCCTTCTACACCATGTCTCAGATGAAGTGATATTTGATTTCAATGTGCTTTGACCTATCATAAAATAATAGATTCTCTAAAAGCTTGGAATAAATTTGATTATCACAATCTATTGTAGAAATTAATAAAAATTTGCTACTACTGATGAATTTGAACTGAAATCAAAAGATTACAAATTTCCTCTATAATAATACAGAATGGAAATCACAATTAAAAAATACATGCAATGACATGTAACCATCAAAACCACAAGAACACATATTTTATAGGGGAACCCAACTAGGAAAAACCCCTCCGCTACTTCTCATTAATCGCATGAGAATGAGAAATTATTACAATGTCTTGCTTCAACTTTGAAGCACACTCTACACTGTAAACCTGTTCTCCTACTAACTGTCTTGCTATGGCCAACACTTAGCCAATTCAAGCCTCCATCTCCCTCCTATTTCCTTGCACAATTCAGGAGAACATGAGTTCCTAAATAATAGGGGAATTCTCTATTTCCTTGTGCAATTCCCAAGGAATTGATCAAGTTCTTAATTACCAAGCCTGTACACTCAACTAGTATACAATTGATAATTACAATGTACCTTTTTCCTCCACCCCAGCTAGGTAATTCGAGTTCCATGCATGTCTGGGCTATTTTTAGTTGATCTACTTGTTTAACTAAAAGATTAGTGAGTTAACAACAATTCTACTACTCAACTGACTCAATTGATGGCTTGAGCTTAGTTAACTGAGTTCAACTGAAAATAACTGAACTAGATTGCTAAATTTTAGCAATCACTACATTCACAACTTTACTCCAAGCCTATAACTCGAGTTTACTGACTTAACTAGTAGACAAGACCATGTCACTCTAGCTAACTTCAATCCAAGTCATCTTGTTGATGTGGAAAATTGAATTACTTAATTCGACTAAGGCACAAGTCAAATTGAGCCTTTTTTGCTACAATTTCTAACACTCCCTCTTAGCAAGAAAAGGAATTTTCACCCCACTATCCTGCACCTGTGGAATTCGAATTTTCCTCTTGACAATGCCTTTGTTAAGATTTCTGCATCCCACTCCTCGGTTGGAATGTACTGTAGCATCATGATTATCCTCTGCACACAATCCTACAAGTGATAGTACTGGATATCAATGTGCTTGGACCTGTCATGAAATATTGGATTCTCAGAGAGTTTAATACAACTCTGATTATCACAATAAATCACTGTAGGATCCATCTCTTGATTGAAAAGACCCAAAAGTATTTTCCTCATCTATATGGCCTCACTTTCTGCTTGATTTGCATCTATGTATTCAACCTTTGCCAATTTGAGTGCCACAAACCTTTGTTTCCTTCTATACCAAGAAATAGCTGTAGACCCAACACTAAATATAGCACCTGAATTAATTTTCTCGTCTGATGGATTCCCTGCCTAATCTACATCAGTGAAGCCTTGGAGCTTCACTTCTCTATTCTCCTGTACCATAACCCATACTCGAGTGTTCCTATGAGGTATCTTAATACATGCTTTCCTTCCTTCTAATACAACTTCGTAGGATTCACCATGGCTTGACTCAATTGATTAACTACATAACATATGTTGGGCTTTGTGTTCACTAGATACATGAAGGATACCACAAGCTGTCTATAGATGGTATCATCTACTGCCTCTCCTGAGAAGCCATGCTCCTTTCTCTAGTTTGTAGCTAGAAGTGTGTCCATATGCTTGCAGTTCTCCATGTGAAATATTTGAAGTATTTCAGAGGAATACTTCCCTTGACTCACAAAGAACTCACGATCACCCTGCCATACTTCCAACACAAGGAAGTAATGGATCAAGCCCATGTATTTCATCTCAAATTCTCTTGCAAGGTTCTCCTTACAAGAGTGGATCAATTGCTCATTCCCTGTAAGTATCAAGTCATCAGTATACAATACCAAGATAAGTAACTTGCCGTCTACCATAATGTGATAAAGATTGACATTTTCTTCATTTTTGGTGAAGCCCAATCCATTGAGATATGTGTCAATCCGATTGTACCATACTCAGGGCCCTTGCTTGAGACCATACTGGGCTCTCCTAATTCTGCACACATGTGTCTCCCTATCATATATCTCAATTCCCTTTGACTGCTCTATGTAAATTTCTTCCTCAACAACAACATTGAGGAAGGGGGTCTTCACATCCATCTGATGGATCTTCCACCCCATCTACACAACTAATGTTAGAATGGTTCTAGTTGAGGAATATCATGACACACCGGAAAAAGTTTCCTCATAGTCAAATCCCTCTACCTCATATAAGCCTTTAGCCATAATTCTGGCCTTATACTTCTTCATGCTCCCATCAACTGCATGATTCACTTTGTAAATCCATCTGGAAACCAACCACTGACTTGTTCTCTGGTCTCGATACCACCTTCCATACACTGTTCTTCACGATGGAGTCATACTCCTCCATGATGGCATCAACCCACACTAGTTGAGAAATTGCTTCCTCAAATGAAGAAGTCTATGACTCAATGAGTTCTGTCATGAGAGCCATATACCCACTGTACTTGTCTGGTGACCTCCTTTTCCTACACAAGGATGTAGGAGCTCCCACATGCTCCTGTACGTCCTGCACTAATCTGTCAGCATCTCTGCTTCTCTTCCTCCCCTCTCTGGAAGATTCTGTTTGATTGGGTTCCTCCCCTTGGCCTCCTGTCTGCTCCTCTATATGTGGCTTCTCCACAACATCTTGAAGCTCTACATGAGGCTTCTCCTTTGGTGGAATACTAAACTCACTCTATAGAGCATATCATAGCCTTCTCCTCATCAAATTTGACATCTCTCCTCACAACTATCACCCTAAGTGAGGGAAAATACACCTTATAGTTATGTGGAGTTTCTGTGTATCCTACAAAGACTCCCATCTTAGCTGTAGGCTCCAATTTATTCCTTCTATCCTTGGAGACATGAAAATACACAATAGCTCAAAAAATTTGAAAATGAGATATATCTGGTTTTCTCCCAGAGAAATCTTCTTCGGGTGTGATAATGCCAAGTATTATATGAGGGCTCCTATTTTGCAAATAAACTGTGGTGTTGCATGCTTTTGTCCATAGATGTAATGACAACCCTTGATCAAGCAACATGACTCTTGCTGCTCCCACTATGTTTTCTATTTTTCCTTTAAACCACCCCATTTTGCTATGGATTATGGGGTGCTAACAATTCCCTTCTAATACCCTCTTTGGAACAAAAGTCCTTGAAGGTGTTAGAAACAAATTCTCCTCCATTGTTACTTCTCAAGAAATTTCAATTTCTGACGAGTCTCCTTTCAACGAATTCTTTGAATTCAACAAATTTGGAAAACACATCATCCTTTTTCCTCATGAAGAAAATCCAACATTCTCTAGAAAAGTCATCAATAAAAATGACATAATACCTATGTTTTGTTGTAGAGACTGCCGAAAAGGCTCCACATACATCATAATGGACATGCTCCAAGATTTCTCTTGCTCTGCTAATTTGGCCCTGGAAGGTGGATTTTAAATATTTCCCCAATGTGAATCCCTTGCAAACATCATGCTGGTCAAGGGTACCTTTCAGGATATTCATGGTAATTTGCTGCATGACTTTTAAGGCCCCATGGTGTAAGTGTCCCATGTGCCTATGCTAGAGTTCTCCAAGATCTTGACTCTGCACTTTTCCACCTTTCTACTCAGTGCAACACAAGCTTCCACCTCAAGTTTGTAGAGATTTTTCACTCTAACTCCAATATGTTTCACTTGCCCAGTAGCTACATGTATCAGAAAGGCTTCCCCTTACTGAAAACAACATCATAGCCTCTATCGTCCAATACAACTACACAGATCAAATTTTTCTTCAGCCCAGGTACATACATAACATATTTGAGATGAAGACAGGATTCTAAATCCATCCTAAAGGTTACAGTTCCAATTCCTTTGGTACTATACCGCCCATCATCCCCAAGTTCTATGTGCATCTAGAGATCCTTCTCATCTAAGCTATTGAAAAATTCTTTGCATCCTGTCATATGGAATAAGGCACCTGAATCTAGATACCACACACTCCCCATTACAGTGCTTTCCATGCATGCAATCATGGTCAAGTTTAAATCAAATTGTGAGGCAAGTGCTTCACCTCATGCTCCTCTTAGAGGCTTCTTGTTAGACTTCTTGTGCGAAAACTTTCTTGCATAGTGCCCATATTCGTGGCAGTGAAAACATTTTATCTTGTCGAGGTCCTTCTTCTTGCCATTGTTATGGTTGGACTATGGCTTGATTTAGGCCTTCTTTCCCTTCCCAACCAAGGAAAAATTATCTTCCTCCTCAACTTTGAATTTTACTCCATCTCTAGCATTCCTTTAAATTTCTTCTTGCACCAAATCAGACCTAAGTATCTCCCAATTTGGCAATTTGTCCCTTCGATTTACAGAGTCCTGGTAATTGTGCCATGATTTTAGAAGGTCCAAGAGACCTAGGGTCACTAATTCGAAAGATGGTATATTTTCTCCAACTCCTCCAAGCTCATCTCGACATTGAGTGAATATGGAGAGGTGTTGAATGGTTTCATTTTTCTGCAATAAAATGTTTTTGGGCTTGTCCCTCAATGCCAATTTCCTGACATCAATGTTATTTTCAAATAACTCAGTGAGGGTCTTCCACTTAGAAAATGGATTTTATTTTCCATGTAAATTTGAGGCTATATAGTCTCTCACACCCTCCATGATGATGTTCCTAGATTTTGTGGTATCCATGTTCCACTGGGCTACCTATTGTGCATCTGATACTCTAGTTTTGGAATCTCAGTTTCAGCGTACTCCAACACTCCATTATCTTCGAGTACAACTTCCATCCTGTCCTTCCAAGATATGAAATTAAAGGTTCACTCTAGGGCATACTCCAATCTCAATATGTTAAAAGACATTTTCCCACATGGAAGAGAAATTGCTTCACTGAATCTGCAAATCAGAATTTCTGAAGGAGAAGATCTATTGACTGGTTTTTATTGTGATTTCAAGCTCTAATACCATGTAGAAATTAATAGAAATTTTATACTACTGATGAATTCAAACTGGAAACAAGAGATTACAAATTTCCTCTACAATATTGCAGAATATAAATCACAATTTAGAAACACATGAAATGACATGCAACCATTAAAACCAAAAGAACACATATTTTACAAGGTAACACAACTAGGAAAATCCCCTTCGCTTATTTTCATTAATCAAATGAGAATGATAAACTATTACAATGTCTTGCTTCAAATTTGAACCACACCCTGCATTGTAAATTTGTTCTCTTGTTGACTATCTTGCTCTGGCCAACACTTAACCAATTCAAGTCTTTGACTTCCTCCTATTTGCTTGCATAATTTAGGAGAAATTGAGCTCCTAAATAATAAGGGGATTACCTATTTCTATACGAAATTCCCAAGAAATTGATCACCTTCTTAATTACCAAGCCTATACACTCAACTAGTATATAATTGATAATTACAATGTAGCTTTTTCCTCCACTCCATCTAGGCAATTCAAATTGCATGCATGTTTAGGATATTTTTAGCTGATTAACTAGTTTAACTAAGAGATTAGTGAGTTAACAACAATTCTACTACTCAAATGACCTTCAATTGAATCAATTAATGACTTGAGCTCAATTGAAAATAATTGAACTAGATTGCTAAATTTTAGCAATCACTACATGCACAACTCTACTCGAAATGTATAACTCAAATTTACTAACTTAACTAGTAGACAAGACCATGTCACTCTAGCTAACTGCAATCCAAGTCATCTTGTTGATGTGGAAAATCGAATTACTCAATTTGACTAAGGCACAAGTAAAATTGAGCCTTTCTTGCTATAATTTCTAACATATATCAAGGTAATCTCTAGCACCTGATCAAATATCCCTGCAAGTAACTTCTAAAGCTACACTACTCCTTGACTTGTGGCATTGACAATGATATACTCTAACTTTGTTGTATTGAGTGTGACATAAGTTTGCTTCTTGCTAAACTAGGATATCATAGTTGATCCCATGTTGAAGTAGCACATTGAGGTGCTCTTTCTTTCCATGACACTCTTGGCACATTCAGAATCAATATATCTCTGGAAGCCTCACTTCACCACCTGAGACATATCTTAGAACATATCCAACTGTACCATGTAGGTGTTAGTTTTTGGCAACAATAGATAGGGGTTCTAGTCTCTATGGTGTCTATGAGGCTAAGGAATACGTTTTATCCAACACCTAGAAATTATTTCTGAAGGAAAATACTTCAAATAAATAAATTAACTAATTATTGATTATTTTTCTAAGATTGACTTAGGAAAACTGGTTAATTAAATCCAATTAATTGAGGAAAATTGATTTTTCTCTAGAGACTTCCAGAAAAGTCACTTGATGGGGTCAAGATGATCTTAGACATCGATTGTAATTAGATCACGGCTATTAGTTTCCCAATGAGAGATTATAAGAGCAAGTCGATGGGGCTTTGGAGAACACACAGGGACACTCAGTGGTGTAATTTGCAGTGAGAACAGGGGCGCATAAGGAGACACCAACAACGAGGTTTCTACAGAGAGTTTGGGAAGAGAATTTCTCCATAGCGATTCCAACATTCTAATGACAGGAATGGAGGGAGAATTATTCTACATAAAGGTCGTACTAGATAGTGTGAATTAGGCAATAGACAAAGTGGGGAAAGAGATCGATTTCTAGTTTTTGAATACAAGTGCTAGATGAAGAGTGAGTTGCTCAATCAAGTTGTAAGTGGAAGAAGACATTGTAGGAACAATTTTCCAAAGGCAATGCAACTTTTATTTAAGTCGTCTGCATTTCCAATTTCCACTACGAGTTGTAGGGAGTAGTGAAATTTCCATTGACTCAAAGTTTGTTTTGATTTTGCAGAGGAAACTTGGGTTTCTAGATAGATTTTCTAGTGGAGATATAGATTTCCAGAGCTTTTTGATGCATGAGCATGAGGCTTGAAGGAAAAAGGCTTCGAACTTATTCCAAAAATACAAAAAACGTTTACAAGCAAAGGCGTGGGATCCTTTAACTATCAATTTATAAGCTTTCTAGATAGGATTTGAGCTAGGATTTAGGGGTTGAGTGATTTTGTAATTAATTCATGCAGTTTAGGTTCAGTTGAGATTCTCGAGGAGAATATCAACCAGATTAGATATTGTTTAAGATTAGGCAGATTCGATCCAATGTGTAAGGATCTAATTGTTAGATGAAATGGTATTTATGTAAGTTCTGAATGATTGTAAATGGATTTTGACTGATTTGGCTTGTTTTGGCCATATATGATTAAGTTGCTGAAATTATATCTCTGTGTATTTTTGTGTATAATTGGTCAATCTCGGAGGTGTTGCATCCCTCCGAAGTATCTCTGTGTATTATTGAAATTCCAGTTTGGTCTGAAAATTTAGAGCTCTGTATGATCTAATGTGATCACATTTAATTTCACTTTCGTCGTGTATAAGATCGGGGTGATCAACAACTGCGGGGGTGGAAGTGTACGGATTTCTTGATCAGGGTTGAAGTCCCACACTCACTCCTAGCTGTTGATCTCATATTAAACGTCTTATGTCACAGTAAACTGTGGGGGTTGAGCTGTTTTTAATCTGTGTGCTAATTGAAGTCCCACAATCCATAGATTTGATGGCCTTTGTTATCCAATGGATATCAGGTCATAAAGTGATCAGACATTAATCTCAAAATCGGACCTGAACTTTTATAGATAAATGGTTTATATTCCTTATCAGCTCCGTGAGGGAGGTAAATGCTGTGCAAGATTCCCATGTGATATCGCTACTGACCGTTGGATCAAGTGTGCCTTGATCAAACGGTGGAGGCTGATCACTAAATTGAAAAGCTCAGGGTCGTTGCAATATCACAAATAAAAGGGTCATCACAATTTCACTTATGACAATCACGGCTCCCTTTGCCGATATGCGATAAAGACTCATGACTAAATTGCGACCTGCGATTTGTGATGTGCGATGTGATCATCGATTAATTTCACATTGCAATATTTCATGAGTGAATGAACCTTGGCGTTTTGCAAATGTGATTTGCGATGTGTGATTCTTGAAGAATTGTAAAGCGCTTATCATTGCAGCCAAAATTTAGCAGGATACACAAGTTTGGAGGTAGATGACTGATACTCCAAAGGAAGTCTAAGAAGAATTTCCGCCTGAACTTGAAGAAATCATTTCCGTATTTGAATGACTATCCATTACACCTGCACCCAGGCCACCACTTTTCTAGTTAGAGGCAAGCGATTATTGTATTTATCAATTTCATGGAAGAATTATTAATAATATAAACCCTCATTTGTAGATTGGTTTTCCCCACATTGGGTTTTTTCCAGGGACTATTGTCCAAAAATATTGGTGTCAATAATTTTCTGTGTGTGCATTATTTCTCAGCTCTTGTATTTATTTGTGAATATTGCAATAGTGAATTAATCATTATTTGTCGTAATAATTTTCTAAAGACAAATAAACTGCATAAGTTAGAAGAGTAAATTTTTAGTTACTGCATTTAAGTAAATTTCACATGCCATCATAGCAGATCTAGGTGCAAGGGGTTGCAGGAGAAAATCAACACTGGGAAAATGAAGAGAAAACCAAGGGTTTTTAACCCAGTTCGATTTCCTCATATTTCTCTGGTTATTTTAGTTTCACATATTTCCAGAGATGTCCATAGTAGGACTGAGAAATTAGGACAGGTTGGATGGAGCCTCCAACTTTGGTGTATGAAAGGATAGAATGCCATTCTTATTGGATGAGTATGGAATGAAGGAGTTTTTGGAGAATGTAATTTTCATACCTATAGATCTGCACCAGTTGGTAACCTAAAAAATTAGAATTCCAAACCAAAGAGGATTATCATTGATGGGGTCAAGGACCATGTTGTTCCACATATTGTCGAGATGGACATAACAAAGAAGATGTGGGGCACCATAGTAAAACTATACAAGAATCCTTTAGTGAATAGCAAGATGGTTCTCAAAGAGAGGCTAAGGCCCATCAAACAACATGAGGTTGAAGACCTGAGTTCCTACCTCACCATAGTTCGACTTGTGAGAGATGAGTTGGATGCAGTAGGAGACAAGCCGAGTGACAATGAGATAGTGTGCATACCACTAAATGGGTTTCCAAGGAATGAAGTATGTTCATCCAAGTGATTTCTGGGAGAAACACACTTCCAAGATGGGATTGCCTATGGAGTGACTTCACCCAGGAGGAGATTAGGATCAAGTTGGTCAATAGAACCAATAACAACGACAAAGGACCAAAGGGTGAGGAGGAGTAGGAAAATGTAGCCCTAATAGGAAAAGGAAAGGTGAAGAAGGGTTCCATGAAGGGATCCAACTCAAAAGAAGAGAAGAGGAAGAAGGACCTATCAAAGGTGAAGTGTTTTGGTTATGGTCAGCATGGACACTATGTTAGCCAATGTCCTAATCGAAAGAAGGTCCATAAGAAGGGGAAGCAAAAAATAAATTTAGTAGACATTGAGGATTTGTCTTCCAGGTTGGAAGATGAATTCTCTCTCATATCTTGCCTCTCTAGCTCCACGTACACATGTTGTTGGTACATAAACAATGGAGCATCATCACACATGAAAATGGTTAGAGACTATTTCTCTAGTTACAAGGAAGAGGAAATGGACTTCTAGATACATATGGGAAAAAAAACGAAGTGTATTCCTATTGGAAGAGGTACCATAAACATTCAGGAGGAGTCAAGCAAGAACACCAATGCTAAAGATGTGATGCATGTGCCAGGTTTGGGCATGAACCTGATTTCAGTTTCTACACTACAGGGTAAGGGGTATGATGTCTACTTCGTGGGGAAAAGGTGAATATCAAACACCATAGTTGGAATAAGGTGAAACAGATTGGGGTTTGAAGCAACAAGTTATATAATTTGTAATTTGATTCTCTATAGGCATTGACTAACAATAATAGTAGTGGTAGAGACTTGGGAGAACTGTGTCATAGGAAGATGGGGAACTTACATCATGGAGCACTTAAGTTACTTAGGGAGACTATGATTAGAGTTACATAATTGAGCACAGAGTAGACGATACATGCAGAGGGTGTGTACTTGGGGAATTCATAAAGGCAATGTTCCCAAGGAGTAACAATAGAGCCAATGGTGTGCTTCAGTTAGTACACTCATATATTTGTGTCTTGACATTCACCATATCTCTCAAGGGTTATGAATATTTTGTGACCTTCATAGATGAATTCTCTAGGAAAACCTGGATCTATTTTCTGAAGACAAAGGACAAGGACTTCAGTCACTTCCAATATTTCAAGGCCCTTGTGAAGAACATGAAAGGTAAAAATTATGAAGTTTCTTTGTATAGATAATGGAGGTGAGTACATAGATAAAGCCATCATAGGGTTTTGTGCGAAGGAGGGCCCCAAGAGAGAGTGGAAAACTTCATGTAACCCACATTAGAATGGGATTGCATAACGAAAGAATAAGACAATTTTTGGGGTAACAAAGGAAATGTTATATGACCAAGATATTCCTAAGTTTCTATGGGCAAAAACATGTAGCACAACAATGTACATACATAACAAAGTTCCTCACAGAGTGTTGGGGAAGATAAAACCAGAGGAGGTATTCACAAGGAAGAAGCCAAAGGTTAGGAATTTAGGATCTTTGGTGTTGGGTGTGGAGCCTGAATATCTTCTGTATTCAAAGGTATCGCCACATTGGACCCCAGTTTGTAATGGGGAGGCTATGTCGCCCGTAAAATATTCGCTGTAGGAGGGTCCATGGGGGGCGGCTGCGACCTTTGGGAGCCCCCCCTGGGGGATCGGGGGCATCGCCCTTGAAGCTAAAAATAGATGTAAAATTTCCTTGTAAAATGTTTTAATTTCATAGTCAATCTGGGCCATTCATTAGGCGGAGATCTGACAGTAGAAGTTATGTTTAATTTAGGATTTTTTTTCCTAGAAGGAAACCCCTTGCTATAAATGAGGGAATTGTATTGCATATATGTAGATCTATATTCTGAGTGAGGAAGAGAGAGGAGATTGAGAGCGAAGAGGGAATTTACAGCGGATCTGCTGTAGGTTGTATCTCTTCAGTTTGCTGGATAATATAAAAGGAAGGACTGGTTGTTTCTCCGTGGACGTAGCCCAAACTGGGTGAACCACGTATATCTGTGTCTCTCTTGTTTTATGCATTTTTTATGTTTATATTTATGCAATATTTTATGTGTTCCATTGCTCTGTAATATATAATTTTCTAACATTTGGCAGCATAACTTATTGTCACGTGCCGTATGATAAATGCACCAATCTAGATTAGATTATAGAGAATGGTCATTTCATTGGCTACAACAAAATGTCCAAGGAATACAAGATCTATATTCTTGGTAGCAGTAGGATCATCATGAGATGGGACATGAATTTCTAGGAGGATAAATCCTTCAAGAGGTCTTGCAAGTTGCCAACAGATTATCAGAGTGGGCCAGCAGAATCTCCAAGCATGGAACAAAAGCCACAGGGAAAACAAAGCATGATTAATTTACTAGTACAAGTACTAGCTCAGGTGCAGGGGGTCCTATTAGTACACAACAAATGGAGAAGTAGGGGAAAGATGAGGAGCTTGAAGTTCCAACAACCACTGACAAAAGAATATGTAGAGAGTGCTCCAGACCTTGAAGGATGCACAAGAGTTTGTATGCGCTTCTAGATCAAGCACCAGAGAGTGCATAAAACCATAAAAGTATAAGGCAATGGTGACAAAGGTCATTGGCAGGGAGCTTTCTAGTTATGATGAAGTTGGACAACATTAGGTATGGAAGGATGCCATGGTGTATAACTCCATCATGATCAATGTTGTATGGGAGGTCATTCCTAGACCATTGGACAAATCAACTATTGTCTCTCGATGGATCCATAAGATCAAGTATGTTGCAGACAACAACATGTAGAAGTATAAGGTTGGGTTCGTGGCCAAGGGGTATGCATAGAAGGAATATATTATGAGGATGCTTTTTCACTAGTGGCCAGATACACTTCCATCAGGGCTATGATATCTCTAGTGGCACAGATGGTATGGAAGATTCACGAGATGGAGGCCAAGATTGCATTCTTGAACAAGGTGATAGAGGAAGAGGTGTGCATCAAATAACTATAGAGATTTGAGACACATAGTAGAGATATGCATGTATGCAGACTAAAGAGGGAACTATATGGACTCAAGAAAGTTCCCAGGGGATAATATGGTCAAATTCATAGCTAAAAGTGATGAATATTCCAACCTTTACTATTTGATAGTAGGAAGTGTGCCACTCATCCTAGTTTTGTATGTGGATGATATATTCTTAATAAGGCCATCAAGGATCATAGAGGAATGCCAGAGGGAATTGAAAGTAGACTGTGAGATGAAGGACTTGGGATTGATGGATTACTTCTTAGGGTTAGAGGTATGCCAGACGAACAAGGAGATCTTCCTATGACAAAGGAGATATAATATGGAGATGCTGAAGAGATTCAGGATGCAGGATTGTAGACCCATGTCCATGCCTATGATTACTAATTAGAGGAAGATAAATGCATCCGAGTACGAAGATGTGGACCCAAATTTATAGGGAACTCATCAAATATCTCATGTATCTAGTCAATACAAGGCCAAACATTTGTTTCACGGTCAACACTCTGAATTAGTTCATGGTGGAGCTGAAGAGAGTACATTGGAAAACAAAAAGACATGTATTGAGGTATCTATGTGGTATAATCAAGTATAGATTGTGATATACTCAAGGTGATGGTGTTAGTTTGTGTGGATATACAAATGCAAACTGGGTAATGCGTTGGAAAAGCACCTTAGGGTTTTGATTCGGTATTGGATCAAGGTTTTTCCCTTAGTGCAACAAGATGCAGAACTCCATGGTATTGAGTTATGCAGAGGCAAAATACATGGCAACTAGCATGGCCACATGCAAATCTATTTAGTTTCAAAAGCTACTAGTGGGTTTGTTTGGTTAGTAGTTAGATTCGACTAGTATATACTACGATAATTAAAGTTACATTAGGGTCTAAGAATCCAATATTCCATGATAGGTCAAAGAATATCAAAATCAGATACCACTTCATCAAAGATTATGTTTAGCATGGATTATTTTGTCTATAACATGTTTCGACATATCAACAGGTTGTAGATATTCTCACGAAGGCCTTGGGTAGGGTAAAATTTGTCTACTTCAAAGATAAGATGGGAGTAGTGGAAAACACCTTCCTTGTTAAGAGGGAGTGTTAGTTTTTGGTAACATCAGACAACTGTTATAGTATGTATGGTATCTATGAGGCCAAGCAACACATTTTCTTCAATATCGAGAAATGATTTCCAAGGAAAATGACTCAATTAGATTAATTAGCCAATTATTAATTATTTTCCTAAGTCTAACTTAGGAAAATTGGTCAATTAAATTAGATTAAATGAGGAAAATCATTTTTTCTTAAGACACTTCTAAAAATGTCACTTGATGGGGTCAAGATGATCTTAGCCATCGATTGTGATTAGATTGTGGCCGTCGGTTTCACAAAAAAGGATTATAAGAGAAAGTCAATGGGGCTTTGGAGAACACACAAAGACACTTAGTGGTGCAATTTGCAGTGAGAGAAAGGGTGCAGAGGGAGACACTAGCAACGAGGTTTTAGTATAAAGAATGGGAAGATAATTTATGGAGAAATTATCTGTAGAGATTCCAACATTCTAGTGATAGGAAGGATGGTTGAATTATTTTGTAGAGACGCTGTAATAGGTAGTGTGAATTAGCTAGTACACAAAGCTAGGTAGGAGATCGATTTCCAGTTTCCAGAGGTAAGCACCAAAGGAAGAGTGAGTTGCCCAATCAAGTTGCAAGAAGAAGAAGGTGTTGCATGAAAGATTTTCTAGAGATAGTATGAGTTCTAGTTGGGTCGTACGCATTTCCAATTGCCACTGCAAGTCATAGATAGGAGTGTGAATTGCACTGTAATATTCCTAACCCAGAATATTCCTCGAACCCCAGCAAAAACTCCAACCAAATATGTGCAAGTGATATAATAACCCGGAAGTGATAAAATAACAATGGAACAACATATAATAATGTAAACCAGAAATACAAGCAGATACACAAGAAATGCAGTGAGAAATGCTAAGCCATTTTATTATATTGAGCAATAAAATAAGTATAGGATGTGATTAGACAGATGACACCTCAACTTGCACAAGGCAAGTGAAGAAATACTCTCAGAATGAAAAGAATGGCCTCTTTGCATGGATGCTACTGCTGCTTCTAGAAAAAAATGATGATTTGGGGTTGCTCCCCTCCTCGGAAAAAGCTGAAACTCTGGATTTGGGCTCTACTCAAGAAACCCAAAAAAACCCAGAAAGATTTCCTGAAATGGCCGACCCCCGAAAAACACCCTCTTGGGGTTCTGCGCAGTTCCTCAATGCCCTACGTTACCACTGAAGGAAACCCCTCTAAAATCTGCCTGAAATACTGCCTGTTCCAAGAATCCTCCAATGAGACAAGAGCTGGATCCTTGCTCAACCTCCTAGCATAAATCCACCTGCAGAAACCCAATCCAACACTGCTACCAGAAAGAACTGCATCCCTCTCCCAGTGCTGCGCAGTCCTCCAAGACGATGCTAAAACTGCTACTGGAATGCTGATGAAACTACTACTGAATCACCAAGGGAAATACCTTGCTTGAGCAGGCACTTGAAGTCCCCCAGGACTAAGGGTGAGATCTCCAAACGAAGACACTCGATGCACTAAACAGTGCTGCAGACTAGCTAAATAGCCAGCATGCTCAGAAGTCGAAACAACTAGCTCAAAATGCACATAACTGAATGATCCCAAAATGAGGGGGCTCCTCTCTGTTTTATAACCTCTTCCTCTCACAATCCCTAGGCTCACCTTCTCTTCCGTGATTCCCCTCTTGCCATGTGTTCTTCCCTCCTGCGCAGTCCCTCCATGTGTCTACGTGGGCCCCATTTCTGCGTCCCCCTTTGGCCCACTTGGCTCCTCCTTAAGTCACAATGTTTTGCTACTAGGAAGTGACTTTTTATTCTTAAAGTGAGTTATGTCCCCCGTCCTCACTTTTTATCTATAAATAACTATAGAAGGCAAAAATTGGTCAAAATTGAATATTCCAATTAGACATGGCTAATTAGGAATACTACAGTCTCCCCTGACAAAATGTTGCTTGTCCTCAAGCAACTGAAGTGATGGATGCTGCAAGATCTTCTCATTCTCCCAAGTGGCATCCTCATCCGGCAAATTCTTCCGCCTCACCAAGGATTCCCGGACTGTCCTGCTCCGCAACTGCCTCTCCCTGGTATCAATGATATCCTCCGGCTGCAATACCAAATGCCCCTCGTCATCTATGGGTGGTAGCTCATATGTCACTATCACTTGCTGCCCCAATGCCTTTTTCAGGCATGATACATGGAAAACGTTATGAATCTTGCTACCTTGGGGTAGCTCCAACTCATATGCAACTTGTCCAACCCTGCGTATCACCATGTACGGCCCATAAAACCGGGGCTTAAGCTTCTCAGCCCCCTTCTGCTTTAGTGATGACTGTCGGTATGGCTATAACCATCGGTAGACCATGTCCCCTACCTCGAACTATCTCTCCACCGGACTCCTGTCGGCATACAACTTCTGCTGGTTTTGTGCTGTAGCCATGTTATCCTTGAGAGCTCGGAGAATATCCTGACTCTCTTGAATCCATATCTTAGCTCTGGGAGCCTTGCTATCACCAAACATCATGTCAGCAAAAGATAAAGGATGATACCCTTATAAAGCATAGAATGGTGACATACCAATGGGCATGTGATGTGAAGTATTGTAGCAGTACTCCCCTAGATGTAGCCACTTCAACCATGCTTGGTGCTGCCCACTAACATAGTTACGCAAGTAGCCCTCTAGCCACTTGTTAACTATCTTTGTCTGCCCATCCGTTTGTGGGTGATAACTGGTACTCGGCGTCAACTCCGTCCCCACCAACTGGAAAAGCTCCTGCCAAAACCTGCCCATGAAACGACTGTCCCTATCACTGACGATGGTCTTAGGAAGACCATGTAGCCTGAAGATCTCTATAAAGAACAACTTGACCGCCTGTGCTGTTGTATAGTGTGCGGATATGGCCAAAAAAGTGTGCGTACTTTGTCAGTCGGTCAACGACGACAAAGATGAAATCCTTGCCTTGTACCATGGACAACCCTATGATGAAGTCCATCGAAATACTTTCCCATTTCCCCTCTAGAATGGGAAGAGGTTGCAATAATCCCGCGGGATGGCTCATCTCTCCCTTGTTCCTTTGGCAAACATCGCACTCTCAGATGTGCCAGAGTACGTCTTCCTTGAGGCCCTTCCATGAGAACCTCTCCCTAATGGCCCTGTAGGTTTTGGTAAACCCCTAATGTCCCACCAATAGTGAATCATGTGATGCCTGGAGTATCTTCTTCTTGAGCTGAGACCCCTCAGTCAAGAAGATCTGGTCCCTATAATAGATGATCTCATCGACCACACTGTACCTGTCATCTGCCACCTGCCCATCTAGAACCTCACATGCAAACTTGTCCTTGGAGTACTCTACTAAGAGTCGAGCCCTCCAGTCTGTATCCAAGCTCATAAGAGACAATGTGGCTGGTCTACATGAAAGGGCATCTGCTACCACGTTGTTCTTACCCTTGACATACTCAATGTCAAAGTCACATGCTTGGATCTTGCTGATCCACTTCTGTTGCCTCTCTTGTAGCTGCTTCTGCTCCAAGAAGAACTTGAGGCTGTTGTGACCAGCCCTCACCCTGAACTTGTTACCCACCAGATACTGTCGGTACTTAGCCAATGCATGTATGCTGGCCAGCATCTCCTTGTCGTATATGGATTACAACCTCTTGTGTGGAAGGAGCTTCCGGCTATCATAGGCTATAGGGTTACCTCCCTGCATCAATACTGCGCCGATCCCCTCTCCCGACGCATCACACTCCAAAACAAATGGCTACGTGAAATCTGGCAATGCAAGCACTGGGCAGTTTCTCATAACCTCCTTGAGCCTATCAAAGGCTTGCTGTGCTACATCCGACCAGCTGAATGCCCCCTTCCTCATCAGATCTGTCAGGGGTGCAACAAGCTGTGGGAAACTCCCGACGAACTTTATGTAGTAAGTACAAATGGCAATGAATCCCTGAAGTTCTGTCACGTTCCTCGGCTCCGACCAATCCCTGTTGGCACTGATCTTCTCCTCGTGGACCCTCACTCCGTCCACCCCTATGATGTGTCCCAAGTACAACATCTCCGTCAACCCAAACTCGCACTTGGAGAGCTTGGCGTAGAACTGCTGCTCCTGCAAGATGCGCAACATTGTCTCAATGTGCTGGAGATGCTCCTCCCAAGTCCTCCTGTAAATGAGGATATCGTCAAAGAATACCAACATAAACTTCCTCAAGTGATCGTGGAAGATGTGATTCATGCAGGACTGAAATGTAGCGGGGGCATTGGTTAGCCCAAAGGGCATCACCAAGAACTCAAAGTGCCCATAGTGATACCTGAAGGCTGTCTTGGGAATGTCCTGCTCCCTCACGTGAATCTAATGGGACCCAAATCTCAAATCAATCTTTGAGAAGAATCGTGCTCCCCTCAACTCGTCCATCAACTCATCGATCCTAGGTATGGGGTACCTGTTCTTCAGGGTCTTCTTGTTCAGGGCCCTGTAGTCAATGCACATCCTTAATGTACCATCGTTCTTCTTCACCAACACCACAGAAGAAGCAAAAGGACTCGTGCTTGGTCGAATGTGCCCAAGAGCGAGAAACTCCTGGATAGCCCGCTCAATCTCGTCTCGATAGGCCTTGGGGTGCCCATAGGGAGTAGTGATCACTGCTTGGATGCCTTGCTCAAGCTCAATAGTGTGCTCAAACCCCCAATCTGGTGGCTGTCCTCGTGGAATCTCTCCAAACACTATGGCATACCGATCAAGGATGGACTAGATTTCTGGATTTACCGTCTGCCCTGTAGTCCCTGCCTCTGATGCACGCAGCTCCACTGCCCACACTATGTCTCCCTTTCGGAAGACTGCCTCCATCCGATGAGCCGACACAGTCTGAGGCGGGTATGTGTGCTGTCCTTGTATCTTCTCATGCCTCCCTATCTTCTAATCATCCCACTCCATCTCTAGGGTCTTCCAATTCATCGTGACTTTCCCTAGAGTAATAAGCCACTGAACACCCAGTATCATGTTGGTGTCCAGAATATCGACCACGAAAAAGCAGTTAGTTAATGTGTAGGTGCCCATCATCATTGAAAGCTCTGGAACATAACAGGCACACGTCATGGTCTGATCTCCTGGGACCAATACTGAAAACCCATCGAAGCTCTCTGTCTGAATAACTCTCCGCTCAACCATCTGTGCATTGATGTAGTTGTGGGTTGCCCTACTATCAACCAAAACTGATACGCGTTGGCCACGTACTGTCCCTTGTACGCATAGCGTCAGATACTTGGGAACTCCTTGCAACGCTGCAAGGGCCCCTCCGGTGGGTGCAAAAGATGCACCACCTGCTGCTGGTGGTGGAGGTGGCAAAGGTCCCTGTATGGCATGGCTATCTCTTGCCTCCACATCATCCTCGTCATCCTCTTCTTCACTGATCTCGGAGAAGACCTCGATAAAATGTGCTTTGCCAACATCACATCTATGTCCTAGTGCCCATGGCTCCTGATAGGTGAAGCACAATCGCTTCTTCTTCAGATCCCTCTTGGCATTGTCGTCAAGCTGTACTCGTCCTGAATTCCCCTTTGGAGGAGGAATCCTCACATCTTTCCCCTTAGACTGAAAAGTCTGTCTCTGGGGGTAAGGTGTCCGAGTCTTGGGTAAGACATCCTGTAAGTCCTAGGTCCTGCTGATAGTGTCTTGGAGTGTGGCTGGTTTAGTGGATCAGACTAAACCCTGAAGTGTCTCTGCTAACCCCTCAAGATACATATAGACCCTCCATGTCGTGGATAGGTCTGACACCATCGCGGAGACTCTTAAGAAATATGCAATGTAGGTCTTTGGGCTCCCTGCCTGTTTGAGCCTCGTCAGCTCAACAAAATGTTGCTCTGGATCCCTTCGATCAAATCGCTCCATCAGTCTCCTGGTAAACTCGGCATATGTCATCATTGTGGAGTGCCCTAGTGTAATCATCCCATGAAACCACCAATCCTGGGCCTCACCATCCAAATGCAATGTTGCCACCTTGATGGCCTCTGCCTTCGACATCTGGTTAAGCTAGAAATATATGTCCAGCTTCTCCACCCAAGACTTTGCCGAATTGTTTGATGAGCCATCAAGCGTAGGAAAGTGGAATCTACTCGCTGCATGGTGGGTGTCGCCATCATGGTAATTCCGGTACCCCCTGTGATGGTCATGGGGTCTGCTATCCCGCTGGAGCTGAACAAAATCTCTGAATGAGAGGGCTTCCTTGAACTCCTGCCCATAGGCTTGGAACTTTGCAAAATAATTGCCCATATGTCTGGGCTCTACCTCCTGCTGGGCTACGACCCCTGTGTCTGCGCCTAAGAAAGTGGGCATGGTAGAGCATTTAGGGGCATGTGAGGCCACCTGCTGCGCAGTATCACGCTGCTCTAGCAAGTGATGGGATGCACCTGATCCGTCACAAATCTGAAAAAATCGTGGGCTCTCACGCTGTCTGGCCTCTATTTCCATGAAGCTCTGCCCCATCACCTCAATCTACCTTGACAGATCCTGCACTGATTTGAGGAGCATATTTGCAAATCTCTTCCCGTCCTCGTCGACCATCTGTTTTGCGTCCACTACTGGCTCTATCTGTTCTGCGTCTACCACAGGCTCCTCCTGTTCTGCGTTCACCATAGGAACACAGTCTCCCTCCCCATAGGTATTCTCCAACCTACGTCCAGTGTCTCTGTACCTCCTACCTCTGTAACAAATGTAGGGTTTTTCCCCTGGTGTCATAGATTGCTAGCTCCACAAGCTGAGCCAGATCTATGCTCTGATACCACTATAATATTCTTAACCCAAAATATTCCTCAAACGCCAGCAAAAACTCCAACCAAATATGTGCAAGTGATATAATAACCGGGAAGTGATAAAATAACAGTAGAACAACATATAATAATGTAAACCGGAAATACAAGTAGATACACAAGAAATGCAGCAATAAATGCTATGCCATTTTATTATACTGAGCAATAAAATGAGTACAAGAGGTGATTAGATAGATGGCACCTCGACTTGCACAAGGAAAGTGAAGAAATACTTTCAGAATGACAAGAATGGCCTCCCTGTGTGGGGATGCTGCTGGTGTGCTGCTAGAAAACAAATGATGATTTGGGGATGCTCCCCTCCTCGGAAAAAGCTGAAACTCTGGATTCGAGCTCTACTCAAGAAACCCAAAAAAACCTAGAAAGCTTTCCTGGAATGACCGACCCACGAAAAACACCCTCTTAGGGTTCTGCGCAGTTCCTTAATGCCCTGCGCTGCCACTGAAGTAAACCCCTCTAAACTCTGCCTGAAATATTGCCTGAAACCCTGCCGAAAATCCTCCAATGAGACAAGAGCTAGACCTCTGCTCAACCTCCCAACATAAATCCCCCTGCAAAACCCCAATCCAACACTGCTACCAGAAATAACTGCATCCCTCTCCTAGTGCTGCGCAGTCCTCCAAGACGCTGCTAAAACTGCTGCTGGAATGCTGATGAAACTACTGCTAAAACACCAAGGGAAATACATTGCCCAAGCAGGCACTTGAAGTCCCCCGGGGCTAAGGGTGAGATCTCCGAAACAAAGACACTCGATGCACTAAACAGTGCTGCAGACTAGCTAAATAGCCAGCGTGCTCAGAAGTCGAAATGACTAGCTCAAAATGCACATAACTGAATGATCCCAAAATGAGGGGGCTCCTCTCTATTTTATAACCTCTGCCTTTCACAATCCTTAGGCTCACCTTCTCCTGCGTGATTCCCCTCTTGCCATGTGTTCTTCCCTCCTGTGCAGTCCTTCCATGTGTCTACGTGGGCCCCGCTTCTGCGTCCCCCTTTGGCCCCCATGGCTCCTCCTTAAGTCACAACGTTGTGCTACTAGGAAATGACTTTTTATTCTTAAAGTGAGTTATGTCCCACATCCTCACTTTTTTATTTATAAATAACTATAGAAGGCAAAAATTGGGCAAAATCGAATATTCCAATTAGCCATGGCTAATTAGGAATATTACATGCACTTAGGTGACCGTTTTGATTTTTTAGAGGAAACTTGAGTTTCTAGATCGATTTTCTAGTGGAGATATGTTATGTATATAATTTATATAAAAATAATAAAAATATAAATAAATAAATAACAATCATAATAACAAATTAGTTAATGAAGAGGCATGTCCCTAAGGACATGACCATTCATAATGGGGCTCCTAGCTTGGTATATAAGTGGGCCTTCATTTGTAAAATTTGAATCTTCTCATATCATCTATACTTTCTTATATAAATATATTTGTCCTATCACGTATGTTTATATATTTTAGATCTTCTGAGTATTTCTGCTATGTATATGAATTTTGTTTGTAACATTTGGTATCAGAGCTGTTCGATCCTCTGGTCGCTCAATTGTTGCACAGAGCTAGTATGATCCAGCCTTTAGCCATTAACTCTCCGTCAACTTCGTTGTTGTTGTGATCGAAGCATTTCGCTACACAGTTTTTGAAATTCTCCATTTTTCCATTGGGTTTTTTACTATTGTGTGTTTATATATATATATATATATATATAAACTAAAAATAATTAAAAAAAAAAGTAAAGTAAATATAGAATTAAAAAAAAAAATTGCCCCCGGACTGTTACTCCCCACCACCAACAAGCATCAAACTTTGCAGCGACAATTGAATCAACCTCAACACGTCCATGGATAGTACTTATAGCTCCATATCCAACTACACTGTCCCGATTTCCTTTCTATTGTCGCTTCCATTAGACTATAGGCCACAACAAACCACCAACCTTGGTGCTCGTCCCCCTACCGGAATGGTTGTATGCATCAACAATCTTCTCCTTCTCTATCATTAGCCGCTATAGGTCGCCACTCTACATCAATACCATTCAAAAACTACCAACGACCATATACATTGTCATACAAGTCATAACTTCAACCGAATTTGATTCAAGTAGAGATGGTCAACTTTATAATTTAGATACGATATAGCTCAAATCTATATCTATTGTTGTGGTTTCATTTTTCTCACGAGCAAGAGGTACAAGAAACATTGAACAAAGGGTTGCGACCGTTGAACGTTACCAAACTTGATTAAATTAAACCCCATTAGATTAAAAAATAAAATTTCATATTCAAGTCAAAGAGATCACAATATTAAAAAGGAGCATTTCAAATTCAAAAGGGATTAAGATAATTATAAGAAGTACATTTAGAAAAAGTTAAAAGGAATTAGTAATTAAATTTAGGAGTAATAATTATTAAAGTATTTAAAAAAATAAAATAAAGGAGAACAATATTAGAAAAGGATTATCAAAGTTTTATAAGAAGAGCTAAAAAGAAGAAAGAGGTTAAGCTAAAATTATTATCAGAAAACCTAAGCTCATCTTGAAAAAGAAAAATGGAGTCTAAGTCGGAAATGAAGGATGGAAGATTTTTTAAAACTTTTAACTTTAATTGTGTGTTAATGCTCTATTTAAAATGAAAGGATCACTTGCAAGAAATGATATTATAATATCTCTCAATCCCACCCATGATAATAATTATATTAGTACTGAATGTGCTAACCAAGTAGCGATTCCTCAATCAAATATAAATAAAATGATGGATTCAATAAATAAAAAACAATATGATGTAAGCAATCTACAACTAAGTATTGGAGACTATACTTTTGTTTCACAATTCATAGTCAAAACCTTATTTTGTGACAATAGTGATATAATCCTAGGTTCACCCTTGATGGAATCACTAGGGTCCTTTATCCTAAAAAAGAAAAATAAGTTTTTGACATTTTCTTATAAAAAGAAAAAAATAACGCTATATGATGTTACATCAAAAACAATTTCAGTAACACTCGAAGACATAAAGGATATCTCAAAAGTATAATTTCAAGGAAACGAAAAGGAAATGCAAAATCTGAAGAAAGAAGTTGGAAATATTATCACAAACAAAAACGAATAATTTGACCACCTTAAGGACCACAACGAGAAACAATTGACGCAAATTTAGAAGATTAAAAATGACAAGAAATCATTGAAAAATAAATTAGAATAACTTATCTCGAAAGAAACATTAAATTCTTCACACGTATCAATCCAAGTTGAAGAAAATGGAATGCATATTGATCCAGTCAATATCAAAACTCAAGATGATGACAAACCAATGGAAGTAAAAACATATTCAAATGTTGCAGTTCAAACGCCGAATATTTCAAGTGAAGATCCAACGATTAACCATGCAACTTCTGTAGCTAAAGGAAATTAGATACTTCAACTAAATCAGGAAAACAACATAAATAAGTTAAGAGTAAATCAAATCATAAGAACTCCTTATCGACATCTGAATCACAAGAGAAAACAACTCAATTAATTTGCATATATGTATCACCCATAACAGAAACAACGAACTTATGTTCTAAAGACTACTAATGTCAGTGCAATTAAGTCTTGTTATAGAAATTCACACGATGTATCTAGTAACCACAAGATTCCACAAAAGATTGAATTATGGTGGTTAGATCTCTTTTTAGTTCAAAAATTTCATTTATCACTCAAAGGATCCTATCATCTTGTATCATTGAAGAAGACAAATCTAAGAATTTTGAAAGATGTGAATATATTACAAGTGAAAGTACAAATGGAATGCCTTGTCCGCAATAAGCTTTAAGGAAAAAACTTTGTAAAAAGGAAGGAAATGTTATGAGAATAATTTATATAAAAATAATATAAATATAAATAAATAAATAATAATCATAATAATAGATTAGTTAATGAAGAGGCATGTCTCTAAGGACATGACCGTTCATAAAGAGGCACCTACTTAGGTATATAAGCGGGCCTTCATTTGTAACAATTCAATCATCTCATATTGTCTGTAATTTTTTATGTAAATATATTTGTCCTATCATGAATATTTCTATATTTCATATCTTCTGAATATTTCTGCTGTGTATATGAACTTTGTTTGTTACAAGATATAGATTTCCAGAGCTTTACTAGTGAGAGGCAAGCAGTTATTGTATTTCTCAATTTTGCTAAATAATTATTAATAATGTAAACCCTCATTTGTAGACTAGTTTTCCAACATTGGGGATTTTTGAGGGACTATTGTCCAAAATTTTTGGTGTCAATAATTTTGTGTGTGTGAAATATTTCTTAGTTCCTGTATTTATTTGTGAAGATTGTAGTAGTGAATTAATAATTATTTATCATAATTATTTTTTGAAGACAAATAAATTTCATAAGTTAGAAGACTAAATTTCCGGTTACTGCAATTAAGGGAATTTTTGTTACATAATATTTTGTCACACTTCCCACATCATACCCTGAGCTGTCGAGCTTTGCTCAAAATGTCACAAAGTGACAAAAGATATTAGTCTACTCATTATTAAACACATACAAAAACATCCCTGAGGAATATAAGAAAAATTTCCCTAAGTCAATTTTGGAGACGTTTGCCTAAAACCCTAGTTCTTAAGACCAACGCACTTTGCACTATTGCTGGCCTGTGCTAATAATAGGTTGCAGTTTGTTGACCTAGCGCTACCAGTGTCAGTTTTGATATGAAAACCTAGAATAAACCTCTTCTGCCAGTCTTTCCTAAAGTTGAGGAGAAGCTCTGCCTCCTAGAATCTTCGAGAACAACGAGCTAGATGTTGTTGGATAGAGATATGGTCATGCTCTCCCATTTTGAGCCCTTGATCCTACCTTTAGAGATATTCCCCTTAATATGTGGACCTTACTCCCTCTTTTCTGGATCCCTAATTGCCTCTCTCATCCTATAAATCAAGTGGTGAAAATGACAACAAGAAATGCTAAAATAGCATTGCTATAAATAGCAGTTTGGGTACTAGTGTTGGAAATAGAAATAAGGAATGAAAAATGGAAGTGCTAAAAATAGCATTGCTATAAATAGCATTTCGGGATGGATTCCTATTTTAGTTAGTCCCTAAACTAAAATAGAGAAGTAAAATTTCGAATTTGATCTTAGCAACTGTTTGTAAAATAATTAATTAATTCATGTTGAGTTAATTAGTTGTAGGAAATCAAACATGAAGTCTATGTGAATACATGCAACAATTTCTCCATTAATTGAGGAATTTATTCATTAGTTAAAGAGATAAGGATGAGTTGTCATTAGTTAGCTTAGTTAATTGAGTTAAGTCGAGTTAGATTAGTTCTAACAGTTTGTAGAATTAATTGTGAGTTCAGTTAGTTAATGCATGCATGCATGTAACTATTTCTCTCGAGATAACTGAATATTCTCTCATAAATAACTCATGCATGTCAGTTCAGTCAAAGACCCAGTTGAGATCAAAGGAAGGGACAATGTACTATCAGTTGGAGGATTTTTCCTATAAAGGAAACTCATCCATGCAGAAGGAATCATCTCCTTCAGGATTGTGCAGTTATTTCTGAGCCAAGTGAGCAGTGTGAGGTGAGAATTCACACAAGTGGAAGCACTGGACCCCAGGAAAAACCGCGCAAGGAAATAGGAGGCTTGGAGGGTAGAGGAGAAGGTTGTGAGAGCCTTTGACTGTCTATGAGCAGTATTGTTTGATTGCAGAGACAGTAGGATAGCTTGTGAGATGATTCTTTTTGTAACTTGAATATATTTCCACTTGTATGATAATACAGAGATTGGGGTTTTAGGCTGAGGCTTTCCCTGGGTTATTCTTCTGTGTTATGTTTGATTGATTTCTCATTCTCAGTTATATGCGTTCTCATTGATATTGCTCAATTCGATTAAGCTTCCGCAAAGTTTAATGTAGAATTAGATCTTGTATTTTGCTTTAATACATTGCATAATCTGTTGATATACAGTGGGAATTTCTACATGGTATCAAAGCAAAGGTGATCAAAGTGAAGAACAATATGCAAGAAGGGAGAAGTTCGAAGTTTGAGGTTCCTGAATATAGAAATTGAGTTCTTATCACATCTCAATTTCACCAATGGCGTTCAACAGTTTAAGACTCGAGTATGCCCTTGATGGAAGCTCGAATTATATAGCCTGGAAGGATCGCATGGAAGCAGTATTAGAGGATAATGGTCTAAAGGACTTCATTGATCAAGAAGTCCCCAAGCCCGTAGCAGCTAATGCTACAGAATTGGTGGAATGGTAGAAATGTGTGGCTAGAGCAAGGAGAATCCTTCTAGAGGGAGTTCGAGACCACATAGTCTCGAGTCTCCATGGGAAGGAGACACCATTTTTGATGTGGAAAACATTGAAATATCTATATCAGAACAACAACGATCAGAGGAAGCTAACGCTGAAAGACAAGCTTCGTAAGATCAAGTGTGAAAAGGGCGACATGATCTCTACATATCTGAACAAGCTCACCACCTATAGGGATGAGCTTGGAAGTGTAGGGATCACGACAACCGATGATGACATGGTGAGTCTTGCACTCCTTGGTCTTCCTAAGAGTTGGCATAGCTACCAAGACTCAGTTAATGGAAGAGAAAAACTGCCAGATTGGCAATGACTGTGGTCGGATCTGATGCAGGAGGAGATAAGAAGAAGCACCAGAGATTTTTCTTCATCCAAGGAAGATGAAGAAAACTGCACTTTAGCGAGTAAGGCGAAGAAAGGGAAGGAGAAGGATTCTCATCCCAAATCGAGTTCTTCCTATGGTGGGAAGAAGTTTGACAAATTGAAAGTGCGATGCTTTCATTGTCATGGGGTGGGCCATTTTGCTACAAATTGTCCACTTAAGAAATCCAAGATGGGATCCAAGGAAGGATCTGAAGGTGAGGCATTGGCCTCACACTTCGAGTTAGATTTCACCCTCTTCACATGCATGGTTTCATCCATGGTGGTATGTGGTTGGTTTCTTGATAGTGAAACTTCTTTCCACATGACCGACGACAAGAGTTTGTTTAGTACCTTGGAGGAGAAATATCTCTAGATACTCATAGTGATGGGTAATGATGAAAAATATGGTGTCTCAGGTGTAGGGAGGGTTGTTTTTCAGAGGGAGCATGGAGCTCACATTAACTTGATCGATGTCAAGTATGTACAAGGACTGAAGAAAATTTGGTGTCGATCACAATGCTAGAAGATAAAGGCTATGATGTAGTCTTCAGTAAGGGAAAGGTTTTCCTTAGACATGTCACCATTAGATAGATGAAGCAGATCGGTTCACGAGTCAAGAACTTGTATGCTCTTGAGGTTAAAGATACATGCAAAGCCTTGACGAGCAAGACAACTGTTAGAGACTTGGTGGTTGAGAGGAAGAGTACATTAACTCTCAACATGCAACACCAGAAGAAGTCTCAGACAATTGTGGAGAAGCCACAGTTGGTGAAACATCTTCAGGAGGTTGTGGAACAAACACAACTAGATAATATGAGAGGAGATCAAGTGGAGGCATCCATTCATCCAGAGACCTCCAATAGGGGGAAATTTCAACCAAGTGGGCAGAGGGATCACATGCATCCATACCTCCAGGTAGGAGGTGGGGCGATGTGGAGTGACAATCCCAAGTAGGCTAGAATAGCGACAAGATCATTGAGGTACCCAACCTCTTTGATTAGACCTTGCTACGGGAGCCCCGACGAGGAGTAGTAGGACTGGCTGAGTGGGTGGAGACAGATGCAGATGGAGTGGCAGAGAGAGATACAATGCAAGAATCCCAAGATAGTGGAGAGCTAGCAGGCTGCAACAATGCGAGAGGCACAAGAGTGTTACACCAATGCAGGATGGCATAGAGAGGTGTTCAACGGTGCGAGATGCATGGAGTGTTGCAATAGCTCAGAGGTCAGAGAGGGAGCACTTGTAAGCAGCAGATGGAGCTTTAGCATCAGAGGATGTTTCTAGCCCAAGAGGAAGGTCAGTTGGGAGATTTTTTTTTGTTCCTAGAGTTGCTGGAGAAACAACACTTGGGAGAAGTGTTGCATGCAGAACATTTCAAAGGTTCAGGATCAGGTTCGAGTTGAATACCTTTCATGTTGATAGTGAGTGTTGAAAATGGCAATAAGAAATGCTAAAAATAGAATTGCTATAAATAGCAGTTCAGGTACCAGTGATGGACATAGCAACAAGGAGTGAAAAATGGAAGTGCTAAAAATATCATTGCTATAAATAGCATTTCAGGATGGATTCCTATTTTAGTTAGTCCCTGAACTAAAATAGAGAAGTAAAAATTCGAATTTGATCTTAGCAGTTGTTTGTAAAATAATTAATTAATTCATCTTGAGTTAATTAGTTGTAGGAAATCAAACATGAAGTCTATGTGAATACATGCAACAATTTCTCCATTAATTGAGGAATTTATCCATCAGTTAAAGAGATAAGGATGAGTTGATTATTTAGCTCAGTTAACTGAGTTAAGTCTAGTTAGATTAGTTCTAACAGTTTGTAGAATTAATTGTGAGTTCAGTTAGTTAATGCACGCATGCATGTAACTACTGCTCTTGAGATAATTGAATATTCTCTCATAAATAACTTATGCATTTCAATTCAGTCAGAGACCCAATTGAGATCAAAGGAAGGGACAATGTATTATCAGTTGGAGGATTTTTCCTATAAAGGAAACTCATCCATGCAGAAGGAATCATCTCCTTCAGGTTTGTGCAGTTATTTCTAAGCCAAGTGAGTAGTGTGAGGTGGGAATTCACACAAGTGGAAGCATTGGACCCTAGGAGAAACTGCACAAGGAAATAAGAGGCTTGGAGGGTAGAGGAGAAGGTTGTGAGAGCCTTTAACTGTCTATGAGCAGTATTGTTTGATTACAGAGAGAGCAGGATAGCTTGTGAGTTGATTTTTTTTGTAACTTGAACATATTTCCGCTTGTATGATAATACAGAGATTGGGGTTTTAGGTTGAGGCTTTCCCTGGGTTATTCTTCTGTGTTATGTGTGATTGATTTATCATTCTCAATTATATGTGTTCTCATTGATCCTGCTCAATTCGATTAAGCTTATGCAAAGTTTGATGTAGAAGTAGATCTTGTATTTTGCTTTAGTACATTGCATAATCTATTGATCTACAGTGGGAATTTCTACATCAAGTCCCTTCCATCCCCAAATGGTTGGTCATTGCTTGCCTGCATTCCTATGCTGAAACTATGCGTAAATGTTTCCCATCTAACTAAGAAGAGGGAGTGCTTGAATGATATTGGCTTGGACTTGGGAATCCACTACAAAGGAGGCCTCCAACATCAAGGCAATGGTTGTACAGTTCCCTTTTTGATTCATTAATATATACATCTGGTGTTTACTTTCCATAAATGTCTAAATCTTTCTTCATTTAGCATGATGCTCCTTGATCTATCATGTAGTTTATGTTTGAATTATACTATGTATTATATTGTATCTCTTGTTGTCTTTTGATCTCTCTTGCAGGTATTCAGACGCAAGGAATAACGAGGAACGATCCTGGAAGCTAAGGGATCGAGATCATCATCAAAGGTTGAGCACTTAGCATCAGAGTGAGGTAGGTTTCTCTCTGACTTTGCATTTTTCAAGATAAACTAGGAAATCTTGCACTAGTTTTTCCAGTTTGTTGCTAGATCCTCTCATAGGACTAAGGAGACCGCTTTTGTCCATAGAAGGGATTTATCTTCACAACAAAACGACGACTCCGCCGAGGAGCCTATAGCCCTTTCAAAATGTTTCTTGTGTTTGGTCTTTTTATCAGTTTGGCCAATTGCCAAATTATCAGTTATTTCGATTCTGTATAGGTTTGCAATTTGAGTGATTACTACTTTAAAATGTTAAGTCTAGACTACTTGTTTAATTTTTTTTCCCAACCTTTCTCGTCCAACGCATTTTTCCCTAGAGTAGTTGTGTTTCCAACACATTTTTCTCGATAACAACTACGCTGAAACCCCTGTCAGCACGGGTTTGAATGTACGTTGATCCTTGAGAATTGAGAAAATATAGTGTTTATGTCATAGGGTCCAGTGTGTCTTGACCTCTGAGGTCTTTCTCTATCTTGTATGCTTGGATTTGTCAATGTTTTTGACTGATTGTCTTGATTAATTTACAAAATTTATCTCATTGGTTTTGAAGTGAAATATGATTGAGTTCTAGGGTTTCTAGTCAATTGGTCATCACTTGCTTCTTGTTTGTGTCATTGGGATATTGGTTTTGCTGATTGATTAAGTGTTGTTTTTATGTGGAAATCATTGAAAAACATCATTTTACATTTGTTTTAGCTTATCTTTCAAAATTTACTTTTCATAAAAATGCATTGAAAAGTAATTTTTTGAGATTCATCATTGAAAATAGATTACATTTTTCAGTGATTAAAATCTAAAGAGTGCATGTTGTGCATTAAATCATTCAAAATGAAAATAAAAACATAATTCATATAAGTGCATCTTAGTAAAAGTGAAAATAATTTTACTCTTGAAAATTTGAATTTAGGATAGTGAGAAGTGAAAATCATTTTTACTTTTTGGTATTGCATTTGGAAAGTGAAATCGAAAGTGAGTAGAACGCATTTCGTTTGATGCATTATTGATTGAAACTCCTTCCTTTGATTAGTCTAGATTTCATCGAAACAGAAAGTTTTTCTTTTCTCATGATAGTTTCATCATAGGATTTCAGCTAACATCATTTTGAGCCCCAAAACTGAAACATAATTCAAGATAAACATTAAAATTTACCTCAATTAACCTAAGGAGCATTTGGAACTTAACGCAAATATTTAGAGGTCTAGGCTAGAGATGTGTTTCAACATCTATAAACTTAGCAAATGTCGTTATTTTCCAGCATTGTATCCCATGAGTGATATCCCATTCCACGTACGGAAGTATATAAGATCGTTCTCCAGTACTTTCAGGTATATTGGAGGTGCTCCACGTATGGAAAGTGTATGGAAATGCTCTCATCGAATGGTTATGCATTAGACAATGCTAACACATACTTGTGCTCCTCGTACCATCGTGTATATATTGGGAGACCCAACTAGGTTGCCATCCTTTAGCTACAGGTAACCGAGTCAGCCACCTTGTAGACGTGATACACCAAACACAACATTTGGGGAGATTGGCGGCCGTGCATTAAGTCCTTGGTTCCGCCAAGGTGTATATTGCGGTTCATGGATAATTGGTAAACCCTTTTGCCTAGATTACCCCTTTGTGTTTTATTTTTGTTAAGTTCTAAAATCAATTAATTGACTACGGAAAAAACATCTTTCTTATGGAAATACTCCTTTATAAATCTTAGGTTGAGACTAATGTCAATAGTCCCTGAGTTTACCAACCAAGGAAACCCCTCTGACGGGAATCCTAGTCCTTTTATTTCTTTTGGAAATGTTGGTGCTCCCTATGTGGTAACATTGTCCCTTCCTAGGTTTACCATTGGTTTTCCAGTTTGGTTATTTTCAACCCCTATGGTTCTGAATGTCCAAAATGCTCCTCAACTAGGCTCTTCTCCACCTGAGCAGTATCAGCCTTTGGTTGATCTTAAAGTTGATCCTTTACCTTCTTCACCTATTCGGTTTTCTTCCTTTTCTTCCTCTTCATCTATTGAAAGCCTGCAAGCTAGTAACCAGGTGGATAAGAAGAAGAAGAAAAGGAAGATTAAGAATAAGAAAAATAAGCAAAAGGCCAACCAAGCAGTCATTGCTACCAATGCAACTGATGTTGAAAAATCTTCCAATCAACCTTGAAAAGTGAAATTCCCTTGCAATATTTGTAAGGGTGACCATATTTTTCAAGAATGTCTTGGTATTCCCAAGATATTATAAATGTGGTCCACAAGTTCACATCAACCTTCATCATCAACCTTTGGAGATTATGCTAGTGATAAAACTTCAACTAGTGATAGTAGAACCCATTGGAAAAAGGGATAAGTCAAATTTCCATGTAGGTTATGTGAAGGGCATCATCCTATTCACCTTTGTCCTTGTATGGATGAAGTCTCAAAAGTGTTGGATAACCTTATCACTTCTCAACCTCGTCTTCTAATTGGTTATCAGAAGCTTTCCCTTGATCCTCCACTAGTTGATCATGTGATTGATCATAACTCATCTCTGGTCAATCCCACTCTCTCGGAAGCTGAATCCCATGAGTCCATTCTTGACCAACCATTGATCAAGAAAGTGGTTGACCTGATTCCGCCTTCAGTCGATCATATCCATCCTGTAGAGAATATAGTTCATACCACTCAAGTTCTTCTGGTTTCTTCAGATTCCAAAGAATTAGGGGGCAATCCTCTTGTTCCCATGATACAGGGGGATGATCCTCCTATTCCCATGATCTAGGGGAGTGATCCTCCTCTTCTTGTAATGGAAGGGGGAAATTTTCGCATTCCATTGACACCCTTTCTAAGTAGTTTAGTCACTTTCTTTGAATGGAGTCTACTGGTAGGATATCATCTTCATTCTTATGTGCCCTTCCAAATCACAGTGCATGATTATAATATGGATGTACCTAGCACAATTATAGATGAGGGTGTGTCTGTTAGTGTTATGTTGTCCACTGCTTGGAAAACTTTAGGTTCTTCACAGCTTGTGCTCGTTACTCAGAATCTGTTAGCTTTTAACAGAGGAACCAATCAACCGTTAAGGATCCTTCCTAAGTTGCCTATTACTTTGGGAGGAAAAATGGTCTACCTAGACATTATGGTTGTCCAAGGCCCTTTGGATTTTAATTTACTCCTCGGCCGTGACTATGTTTACATCATGGGAACTCTTATCTCTTCTCTCTTTCGTGTCATATGTTTCCCGCATGAAGGAAGGATTGTGGCCATTGATCAAATTTCATTTGTTGGTTCTAATTTGACTCTCGATAAACCATCTTCCCTAAATGGTCCTTGTAGGCAAGTGGTATCACCTCCGCCATAGGTTAATTATGTGGCCACCTGACTGTGCCCGCGTCTACTGATGATCTAGTTAGTGATATAATGTGTCATGTACTGGGGGCATTGGAACCTGATCTTTACATTAGATCCCTTGACATGTATCCCTTCTAGAGTATTGTTCTCCCATATGGTGAGAACCTCTTGGAAGCCATGGTCTCTTATGGGTTGTAATCTAGGTCTCCATGAGGATAGTTCTTTTACTATGTCAACCTAATTAAAAAATGAAATAGGTTCACAGGAGCAAAGTTCTTTTACTTGTGTCAAGCTCCTTAAAAAATGAAAAAAGGTGTCATGAGCATGGCTCTTTTCCTGTGTCAAGTTCGTTTAAAAAAATGAAACAGATCCCCTTCCAATTAAGTCTTTGTTTAGATCTCGTAAATTCTGAGTCGAGTCTTTCACTTGATCTTGTAAATGAACCCTCATTCCATCCACCTGTTAGTAACCAATAGTCTACTTAGGTGAATGAAATGAAGCTTGGGGGAATGTACCTCGAATTGAGTCATTATGTTGGGGGCATGAAAACTCATCTCATGCATAATTTTTTTTTCCAAGCTTGTGTAAAAATGAAACCAAATCCAAGTGTAGTTCATTTCCGTTTCAAGCTTGTGTAAAAATGAAACAAAATCCAAGCACATTTTTTATCATGTTTCAAGCTTGTGAAAAAATGAAACTATATTCAAGTATACTCAAGCACAGTTTCCCATGTTTCAAGCTTGTGAAAAAATGAAACCATTCTCACTTTACCTCTCATTATTGCTGTTTTTATTAACCTATTTTTTCTAGGTGAGCCTTGGTTTTTTCATTCTGTCATCACCATCTATTTCACGACCGATCATACGCTTTCACTTTGTTCTTTTATCCTTGCTCGAGGAACTTCTGTGATGAGTGGTCTTATTAGCCAGCCTCTTGACCTTTACATGTTTTGAGTAGTTCCATCATGAACAAAACCAGTTTCTACCCTTTTATACCACTCGTTCCTCTAAGAGTCCTCTTTTAGCTCTCTTCAGACTCCAAAAATATGAAAATATTGCCGAGCACTTGTCTTTTCGAACTCGTAAAAGTAAATGAAAAGACATCTACACAGTATAAGTTTAACCCTTTTCTGGATTGAGATAGCCTATTGTATGCAAAAGGAATACCTTGTTCACACATGGTGAAGAGGTTCTCTTGAATATCGTTTTCTACATTTTCGGATTTAGGAGACTATATACAAAAAGGGACTTGTTGACGGGCTGGAATTCTCCACCAACAGCAAAGGGGATATACCCGACATAGGATCCAAACTAGACCCTGCACTATTTGATTTAGGGATCCCGTCCGATATGTACGCTTGACTGCCATTCAAATGTGTGGAGATTTCTTGGGATAAAAGTGAAATCTGGGCTCAATTGAATGCATGAACTTCAATAAACACAAGGAAATAATAAACAAATATCTTATTACGTTCATACCATGAATAACCAGATTATAAACAACATAAACCTTACGTAAAGTAACTGTCAGCAAACTTCAGATAAGATTCATGTTCATAAGATAAAGTGCTTAACAACTATAAAGAATTTCATAGTAATCAAACATCTATAAGCATAAGTAAACATACAGTCAATGATAGGTTATGCCAATATCAATGAAACAATTCACCAATATAAGAATAGAGTTAGAAAATCATATACCACCCATGTGTAGCAAAACAAGGTTTGTAGTATGAGACAACACATGAACAAACCATACATCAAAGAACTCTAAGGAACATCCGATCCATCAAGCGAAAATACTCATGGCATTACGATATACAAGATTTGTGGAATACAATAGTGGAACATAAGAATTACTCCTTGCATCAATTAGAAGAGCATAAGTTCTCTCAAATAATGTCCCAAAAAGTCCCCCGCTAAAAAAAAATTCATTACAATGTGTCATGAGGGTGTATTTATAAATGAGGGTGACTCTTGGCCTACCCTTGACTCTTGGACTTCCTCATGACCTTTCAACTACTTGGTGACTCTTGGACTTCCTTATCACCCTCTACATGCCAAAAATGTCTTATCCTATCTAATTACAAAAATCACAAAATAAGATGCTAATCTAGTCTATCAATTTAATTATAGTAAGTTTAGGGATGTCCAGGTTGAGCTACTCCATTATGTATGTGCACCACAGTTTGTACTCGGCTGCAATGGGGGTGATCTGTGACTCTTCTTCATCATGTCTATGCAAGCATTCGAGTGCATCTGGTATGAGGGTGGTACTTTTGGTGTTCACTTGATTACTCAAGGTTATCAATTTGGTGTACATTCTTACTGGTTACACCACATATCGTGTGATATTTTCTTTAGTAACAGGCAGATCTTCTGCATGGGCTACCTGTTTATATGTATCGACGAAGGCCTGTACTTTCCTTGAGATATCTTCCTGCTTCCTTACATGTTCGACTTCCCCGATGGAGAAAATTCCATGAATTTGGATCATACTCTAGGCTGCTAAAAATTTCAGTCTTGAAGAGAGAGCCTCCACCCTTAAGAAGAAACAACAAGAGACACATAAAGCCACCGGGAAATCTCAAAAGTAGAAAGATAAAGAGGTCAAAGATATTCTGAGTGACCCAGAAAATGAAAACAATAATGAAACGATGAAACAAAGGAACGCCACCCTGGGAAAGAAGAAACAAGAGCTCAAGAGGAAAAGGGAACAAGAGCTCAAGCAATCTAAAGAGCCCAGTGACCAAGGCTAGCTCAAAAAGAAGGGGTGACAAGAAGAGGAGGAAAAGAAGAAACAACTAGAAAAAAAGTAGCAAGAGGAATGAAGGGCCCAGGAAGAAGAAGCGAAGAAAAGACAACAAGAGGAGCAGAAGGCCAAAGAAGAGGAAGAGGAAAAAAGGCTATAACATGAGCTAAAGGAGAAAGAATAAAAACTTAAGAAGGATGAAGAGGTCAAGAGGCAACAGGCGCTAGAAAAACAAGAGAGGAAGTGGATGGAGGAAGAACTAAGGAAGAGTACAGAGGAGGAAAGCAGGAGAGTTGAAAGAGGAGAGGCTAGTAAGACATCTGAGCAAGACATAGAATAAGATGAGCTACCCCCATTAGATGTTCCACCTTCTACTCCCCTCACTGGAGGGCACCTTCCCTTACAAGAGCTAGGTTTTTCAGAAGAATAAGAAGAGGAAGTCCTAGATCTCACTAAGCTCACCTTCAACCAAGTCAACCTCAAAATCATGCAGGAAAGGAAAAAGTATTATGTTAGAAACCCAGCAGAGCCCTTATCGGTCACCATAACCAAGGAAATTGTGCCTGACACCACTGTGAATCCAGAGATGATTACCTCGCCTGGGACGGATTTCATAATCACCACAGAACATAATGTGGCCCAGATGAGAAAACAAATTACGGACCTTCAGAATAGGCTTTATGCATCAGAGGAAAGGGCCACTAGAGCAGAGCAGAAGAGAAAGAGAGAAGAAAAAGAGAATGCAACCCTTCATTTAATTCACTCAAGCACAACAAAATTTGAGGCAGCAATAAAAGGAGAGGCGAAGACCCTCCGGGAATCCATGGCGATGATCTACAAGGAGATGTCAAAGTTACACCACACAGTGGCCCCAATCTTGGCTTTACAAGCTCACACAAAAGAGAGAGATGCGATGCTGAAGGAGGCTGTGGTCACTCTAGATAGAATGCATGAGTGGTCCATCAATTACCCAGGAGCACCAACAGTAGTCCCCAAGTAGGATTGGATCACCACGCGAAAAGCTAGGGTTCAATTCCACATCGATCCAGTCAAAAGAAAAACTCACCAAAGATGTGGAAATGGTGTTGGCTTCACACATACACATTTTCAATGGCCCAAAGTCTATGATCCAAATTCATGGAGCTTCGTCCATCGGGGAAGTCGGACACGTAAGGAGCAGTTCATTGGAAATCTATCAGTATGAGGAACCACCCATCTATAGGGACGTGACCTACATTATCAACAAGACTACAAGTCTCTCTTGGTACAACATCTGTGAAGAGTTTTCCAAGCCGGATATACCAGAAACCCAATAGGATTTCGTAATGTACAGGAATATCAAGAGGTCCTAAATCAACAAGGTAGCCGCACACCCTCCTATCTTTTCGTTATGAAACCAGCTCAAGAAAATATAGAAAAGATAGATCAACGCCTTAGAATTCAGCCTCTTCGAGGGGGTAACCTCCTTTACATTACATAAATGAACAATTTTTGGATGATACAAATGAAAATACCTCCTTTCTATATATAGGAGTCTAAGAGGTCATAACATAATCAGAGCCTATATAACAATAATAATGTAAGTGCACAATAATAACAATCGTGGGCTTCTATGGGGCACAATAGTAACAATATGGGCACTACATGGTTACATCAATATAATAAGTGGGTTGTACTAATAACAATAAGGGGTTACACTAGCAGTATAGGGGCCTAACATGTCCCTCTCCTTCAAAAAGTGTTGTCCTCAACGCTTGAGTAGTTCTTGATGCTTCTGTATAAAATTCTTGTCCTCCCATGTGGAATCTTCAGCGGGTAAGT
>APFE030661493.1:35174-48864 GCA_000404065.3 Pinus taeda | reverse complement strand
GGGTTATGCTTCCTGGTTTCCATAATTTTTCTTTCCACTATGTCACAAAGCCCTTTTACTCTTTCCAATTGTTGTGGTGTTGCTCTAAAGAAGGTGTTGCTCTTTGTATCCTCATAATGTGCTATCATTTTCTCCGTGAAAATTGACCACCTAACAAGTCTTTTACGAGAACAAAGCCCTTTATACCATAAAAATTGATCCGGTTCTAAATATGAAGATGCAATACATACCTTTTGTAATAGTGGTACACGATGTAGATCAAAATATTGCTCCATCTGAAGTATCCAATTTACTGGATCCTTGCCATCAAACTTCCTCATCTTGCTTTTTCTTGATTTTAGGAGCTCGATATTGAAACGAATGTAACTCTGTAGTTTTGGATCTTTAAGTTCTAAAATTGCGACTTGTAGTAGCCCTTTGCGTCCTCTTTCCAATGCCACCAGTCTGATCCAAATTGGATTCTCCAAGAAAAAGTTATGCACAATCTCCCAAGATGACCAGATTATAGACTAGTTGAGTAGAGCGAACTTGTACGACATTCCACGAGTCACTGTTTCATCCATTGGCTCTGAAAAATATATAGAAGAAACTACAGTCCGTACTCGTTCTGCACCTTTTTACGAAATTTCAATCCAATGCTCAAAGAAAAAGTTATGATGATTTTCCCCAGGTCACCTGTTTGGAATGTAATTCAGGAGTCTGCAAAAAGACCAATTCCTCAGATCATATCTCCGCAAATATAGCGCAAAAGCTCTTTGAAATTCAGACCAAAATTTAGCGCGATGTCTTCTCAAATGGGTTTGTTTTACTTCTGAAACGTCCAGAAAAAAAGTTGTAGCGAAAATGCCACGATGACCTGTTTGGAGCAGCGGAACCCTAGAATCCAAAGCTTTGATACCAAATGTTATGAAACCAGCTCAAGAAAAGATAGAAAAGATAGATCAACGCCTTAGAATTCAGCCTCTTCGAGGGGGAAACCTCCTTTACATTACATAAATGAACAATTCTTGGATGATACAAATGAAAAGACCTCCTTTCTATATATAGGAGTCTAAGGGGTCATAACATAATCAGAGCCTACATAACAATAATAATGTAAGGGCACAATAATAACAACAGTAGGCTTCTATGGGGCACAATAGTAACAATATGGGCACTACATGGGTACATCAATATAATAACTGGGTTGTACTAATAAAAATAAGGGGTTACACTAGCAGTATAGGGGCCTAACACTTTCCGTGCACTAAAACTATCGATGGGGTCCTGTAGAACATAGATACATATTCGTGGATGGTTAGGGACCATATTGGCACACCCTTAGCAATGATCTCTTCTACTGATATTGCCACTTACTATATACTCCCTGAGAAGTGGGAGACCTTAAATGCTTAATGTCTCTCCAACTTTGTAATATCGGTTAAAGACATGTCGAGGGAATGGTGGAAGGACCCATCTAAATTCTGGGTTAGAGCAGATCAAGTGTACAGGACAGATGGGCTAAGGAATGTTTATCAACTTATTTCTGCCATGATTTGTCGCTTGTATGGAAAAGAAGACTGTGATATATTCAACGGTACCTGGGTCCCTCTCATGTACACTGTCGCCACTCGTGGAACAGTCTTCAACTGGGTGAGCATTCTTGTGTCATCCCTAAGGACAAACATCATTGCAGCCAAGCATCCAGATCCAGAGAACCCATCTGAATTCTACATGGCTTCATAGCTCCTAGATGTTGTTTGTACAAGATGCCAGTTTGATAACTGGAGCTATAACCGAGATAAATCAACAACCATCCCTGTGCACCACCACTACAGGGTTTTATGGGACACTGCCTATAAGGGTATGATAGATGTTATTTCCAAGTCTTTTATCACCCCACTATACTAGCAGCTATTTAGGTAGGATCCACCGTGCATGTCGAAGAGGGCTATGGAAACCATTGTTAAGGGGGCACAAGTCCTAGTAGCTGAACTAGACCATATTAAAACAACGTTTAGAAAAAAGTGGGGAACGTTCACATTTCATCGTATGCACTTCGGACTAATTAATGTCAGGGAAACGCTCCAAAGAGAAATGGATATCACATTCCAGAGTTTAATGGTTCAAAGCGTAGTGGTCTACCTTGACGATGTCATTGTTTTTTCAAATAAGAGGGCTGATCACCTTCACCATTTGAAGCAGATTTTCGAACGGTGATGAAAATATGGAGTTTATCTCAATCTGAAAAAGAACATATTCACGGTTTCCAAGGGAAATATTCTCAGACATATCATCAGTAAATATGGAATCACTGTCAATCTCGATTGCGCAAAGGCTATAGCACAAATTCCTGCACCGAGCAGCAAAAGAGGTATGCAATCCTTCCTTAGTAAAATCAATTTTCTCTGCAAATTTATTTCAAATTTTGCGCAAATTGTTAAGCCTTTGCAGAATATGATAAAGAAAGATTCGGTCTTCAAATGGAATCAAGAAGAAAAAGAGTCTTTTAATCGCATCAAGAGAGAAATCACTGAGGTCGCTTCCCTTTTCACCCCAGACTTCAGTAAGGATTTCATCTTATACACTTTTACCTCAGATTCGTCCTTGGCCACAGTCCTCATGCAAAAGGATTGCAACCATGACGAACGTCCTATATTTTTCATGAGCAGAGGGCTGCAAGGTGCAATACTCAGTTATCCTGACATCGATAAGCAGGCATATGCGGTCTACAAGCAGTGAAACACTTTATACTGTACATTCACACTTGTAGATTGTGTTGGTGTACCTTGAGGACCATCGTCACTATTGGTGGTTTCTCTCATGCATGTTAACAATTTACATCATTGACTGATAATCAGGTGGTTTTCTATCATGTTCGACCTCGACATGTCTATTCACATGGTAGAATTTGTACATTGATCGGATTGGGATAGATATGAAGGCCCTGGATCTTATTTGTCAAAGTCCAAGGTTCAAGGAGTTATTGAGTATTCATGATTGTATACATGTGTCCATGCCGTGGATCCATAGACATGATCCTTTTTAGTGAGATGGATACATCCATTCCTTGGATCAATGCTCATGATCCTTTCTAGTTGGATGGCTGCGCCCATGCCATGGATTCGTGTATTATTATATGCCTATTTAGAGATGTATCATTAGGCATGTTTGCATCATAGATGTTAGATATGTATATTGTATTGTGCTTGATTTGCAGGTCTCCTGATGATGTTTCCCTGGGTCCTTTCCTTGACTTGTAAATCATTTCAACTATCACTCCGTATTCCCCCTTCATGCTTTACGGGGCATCTGTTGTACAATATTTTGTCACACTTTCCATCTCATACGCTGAGTTGTCGAACTTTGCTCAAAATGTCGCAAAGTGACAAAAGAAGTTAGTGTACTCACTATGAAACACATATAGAAACATCCCTAAAGAATAGAAGAAAAACTACCTTGACTCAATTCTGGAGAAGTTTGCCTAAAACCCTAGTTTTAAGAACCAACGCACTTGCAGGTTGCTTGTGCTGATAGCAGGTTGCAGTTTGTTGACTTAGCACTGCTAGTGTGAATTTTGATATGAAAACCCGTGCTGAACCTCTTATGTCAGTATTTTCTGAAGTGGAGGAGAAACTTTGACTGCTAGAATTTTCGAGAACAACGAGATGGATATTTTTGGATAGAGATATGGTTGAGCTCTCCCATTTTTAGTCCTTGATCCTACCTTTAGGGATATTCCCCTTGAGATTTGGACCTTCCTCCCTCTTTTATGAATCCCTAACTCCCTCTCCCATCCTATAAATCGAGTCCCTTCCATCAACAAATGGTTGGTAATTGCTTGCCTGCATTCTTATGCTGAAACTATGCCCAAATTTTACCCATCTAACTAAGGAGAAGGATTGCTTGAATAGTAGTGGCCTAGTCTTGGGAATCCACTACAAAGGAGGCATCCAACATCAAGGCAATGGTTGTATGCTTCTATTTTTGATTAATTAATATATAGATTTTGTGTTTACTTTCCATAAATGTCTAAATATTTATTCATTTAGCATGATGCTCCTTGATCTGTCATGTAGTTTATATTTGAATTATACTATGTATTCTCTTGTATCTCTTGTTGTATTTTGATATCTCTTGCAGGTATTCAGACACAAGGAATAATGAGGAGTGAGCCTGGAATCTAAGGGTTCAAGATCATCATCAAAGGTTGAGTGCTTAACATCAGAGTGAGGTAGATTTCTCTCTCACTTTCCATTTTTCAACATAAACTAGGAAATATTGCACTAGTTTGTCCGATTTGTTGTTAGATCCTCTCATAGGACTAGAGATATCACTTCTGTCTGCATAAGGGATTTATCTTCAAAAAATTTTCACAATAGATACCTCAACACATGCTTTTTTGCAATCCAATGTACATGCCTCAACTAAACCATATACTGGCTCAGGGTGTTCACTACAAAGGGAATATATGACTTGGTTTTAACCAAGTACATTAGGGCTCCAATCAACTTCTTATACTTAATAGGATCCACAAAATCTAAATTTAAAGCAGAATCACTCTACTTCTGTTAAATTGGAAACTAGGGCCAAACTCCATGTGGGTCAGCTTATTTATGATAGCCGATATTTTTATTGGATCCCTCTCGTCGAGAGGTGAAGGATTGATCTAAAGATCATCTGATTCTGATAAGTATTTATGGATATATGAATTTATTTTGATTATGAAATTATTATCAAGCCGACCAGCAACTTGAATAGGCTTAGAAGCCCAATAGTCATGCTTATTCATCACTTACGTTTTAGTATAAATTAGCAAGGACTTGAAGTCATTTCACACATGTATTCTTGAGGTGATATCCTCTTCACGTCTTGGGTTTTTGGAGAAGGAGAGAACATAGAATACACTGGCCTAGATGATGCCCTTACTCACACTCAGATGATGCCCTAAATTATAGTGAGTATGATGAATCTCTATACACTGTTCAGGAAGTGAAACCCTACGCCATTTGGGGAAACATATAAATTGGAATATGAAACTTCATGAATATATATACGCACAATGCTGGAATATACGCTGGGCATAAAAATGCAGGTAGAGACACTTACGTTGGATCATGAACAAGCAGGAAATAGATACGCTGGTCACTAAAGAATCAGACATGCAATACATACATGCTGTCATATGCTGGAATAATAATCGTAACTCATGGATAGACACATCAATGCAGTCACAATGTAGTCACATAAACGCTGCTCGTGGATACACGCATCAACGCAGTCACAACACAGACACATAAACGCTGCTCATGGATACATGCATCAACGTCGTCACAACGCAGTCATATAATCGCTACTCGTGGAGGCATATACACGCATCACACGCATGATAAAAGCTATGTGTAGCCACTGTGAATACATGGCACTAGAAGAGGAGTTGCAGTCTTGAGGTATAGTCGTCAAGGGAACGTAGCATCATAAGCTGTTTAGAAGCCCCAACACGCAACGCAATCAGGGATGAATGCAGTCAAAGGATTGCTGCACTCATACGCTAAACCCTAACACACAGTTAATGGGACAATTATGAACGCGGTCAAGGACACAGTTACACAACACTTATACACTGTCCTGGGATGTATTACCTATGTACGTTGTTCTTTACACATGGTAGAAATGTAGTCATTCATATGAAACCTATACACACAAGACAACGAAGCTACAGTCATAATAGAGCCGCAGTAAGGAATGGAGCTGCAATCAACCGCAGTCAAGGTTGGATCTAGGGTTTGGTTGCGTCCTCGGATTGGTTAAGGAACCGCAAAACTAAAGAAGCAATCATGGTAATGAGATAAGGGTTCAATGAAGAGATCCGTAGCATACGACAGTCTCAACATGTTTCAAAAAACAGTGACAAGCATCATATATATATGCATGATAAGTAATGGACTACATGCCGATGGATGAGACAGATGATGATGAATGATGCAGAATAATGGGCATGAGCAGCATGATGATGAATAGGGCTGCATAATGATGGAAGATGCTGAATAGTGGGCATCATGATGATGAAAACATATGAGATGGTGCTACATGGTAAGGTATGGTAAATGGACGAAATGGATAGGTGAAGTCATCACCTTGGAGAATCAGTTGAAGCAGAATGTCTTCAATTGATCTCAGGTATCATCGTTATAGGAGATGATCTATGCTCAGATCTAGATAAGTCAAAATGTTGAGTTCTGTTGTAAATGTACTAAATCTCTCTCTGCTGAACTTTGAAGAACATAAAAGAATAATTGATCAAGGGTTTCCCCACACATTGTGGGGTTTGTCCTTGGCTTGCACCACATCTTGTGTCCTCTTGTCTTAGCTTGTCTTCTGCGATTTATATTTATGTTCTATCTGCAGTTTACATTATGCTGATGTGATTGCTCATATGGAAAAGAAATTAAATAAATTGCTCTAGCATAGAACATACCTAAAATTAACATGGTATCAGAGCTGAGGTGAAGACAACACCCAAACAAGAGTGAAAGAGTAATCATCAAAGATAGTTGGGACAAGACAGAAGGATCAATGGGTTCGTCATAATTCACCTAGAGTGAAGTCGAAGCAGAGAATGTTATCAGAATGAAGCAACGGAAGTATTTGATGGCCTACCTAAAGAACACTTCATTGGAAAGTTCGGATCTAAAGGTGGCATTCACCGATGGAAAGGTACATGTTTGAAAATAGAATTTTCAAAGATGCTTTTGAGTTCAGGGTTGTATTAAGTTACAGGAAGTCCACTGGGGACCATGTCCATTGACACATAGCACCAGAGGTCTATGAGTCAGAGGGTGATAGGAAAATCCTGAATTCAAAAAGAGCATGAAAGTACATGTCTAAGATGTATCGAAGGAAAATCTTACAAGGGGACCATTCCCATCATGTAGTAGGTCCACAGGTTTGAAACAACCCGTGGAGTTTGAGATTCATAAATGAGAATATCATGTATACAATTGGAAGAAAGCCCTCTATGGCTTGAAGCAAAACACCCCGGGCGTAGTATGAGAGGACTGATAGCTGTTTGATGAAGCTGAGATTCACTAAGGAGTGAAACCGATCCAAACCATTATCCAAAGGATGATAGACTTCTCATACTGACACCTTATGGAGACGAACTATTTCTGACATTTGCAGATCCTCTCATTTGCAGAAGTAAGAAGGATTTGGATTCCAGACAAATGTTTTGCAGTTAGCCCGGGGAGCTCATATTTGATTGAGCCTCACTAGATTGGTGCCAAAAACCTTCTAAGATGTCTTCAAGGCACAATCTCTCATGGATTGAGATACACTGCCAGAAATATGAAACTACATGATTATTCAAATGTTGATTAGGCAATCAAAGTGAAGAATCACTGGAGCACTTCTTAGTGTTGTTTCTCTTTGGACTCTACTTCGATATCATGGATGAGTAGGAAGCAGAAGTCGATAGTTATAAGCACCGTCGAGACCGGATACATATCTACGAGTATGATCTCGTATGAAGCTGCCTAGTTGGGGAAAGCTCTTCAGTGAGCTGTTTGTACACATGATGAATACCATTATGATTCTTTGTAACAACCAGAGGTGAGATTCGATTATTGAGGAATCTCGTATTCAACGATTTCTCCAGTAGATAGACATCAGATACTACCTTATTCAGGATATGGTAAGTCGATTAGCAAGGAGGCTCCATCACACTGAGATGATGTACAGGTCGCTAAAACCTTAGGGGAAAGATCAAATCTGTGATTTTCTCGAACGACTTGGAGTCATCAAGAGACCCTTGCACAAGGGTCCTACATGTTGCATACATTGCGCTCTAGGATTTGAGGGCTTACGGTTCTTACTGGAGCAACATACGACCACAGGGTGACTAACCCTCCCTTGGTGGTGCGCACTGGAGCTCTGTTGTGCGATAAGATGATTCGCTCTCCTATGGAAAAGATGATTCACTCTCTTGTGGGACAAGATGATTTGCTCTCATGTGTAGTAGGATGATTAGTTCTCCTGTGAGGTCTGGATGATGTGTTCTCCATGACAATGTAGCAGGATGATTTGTTCTCCTGTGATGCCTGGATGATGTGTTCTACATGGCAATTGTAGTAGGATGATTAGTTCTCCTGTGAGGATAGAATTGAATAAGTTCTCTTGTCAAGGCATCCTACCCATTCAGTCTAGGACTCATATGAAGTACCTCTCATCTGATCAATGAGCAGGGAAATGAAGATAAGGACCATAGTAGTATCGATGGACGCATCGCTGTATCTACCGTACTCCCTACGCTAGGATGACCTTCATTGATCTGGGATCAATGATACTGGTCTGGGACCAGTGGTAGGAGTTGTACCTACTATGGCGCTGACTTTGGGTTGGTTTGTAGAAATTTCACCTGTAGAAAAAACCGATATATGCAATGTCCTAAAGCACAATACTTGTTCTACTTCTACAAAACATTAAGTGGAAGCATGATCGAATTCATGAGCAACATCAAGTAGAAACATGCATAACTGATCAAGGGAAATAATCACACATAACACAAGATATATCCAGGGGAAAGCACCAGCATAAAACCCGAACCATGTATTATCAATGAAGTGGAAATCCTCTTCACAATACAAGAAGAATTAGCTCTCAAGCTATTCAGTTCTCAATGAACTATGAAGATGTGAAGATATATCTCATGAACCACCCAAGTCCTGTTCATATAGGCTTTCCCTATGGTCCTTACGTAGTTTTCTTAGGAAATAATAGCAAAATCACATGCTATTAATTCCAACATACCAAAAACAACCAATGGTCCAACTACGTATTCCTTGAGAACACTAGTTCCTCAACCATGAAAACACTACTCACTAGAAATAGTTAAGCATATGATAGTACACTGTCCCACATCTGGTCTCAACTGGGTCTCTGACAGAACTAACATGCAACATATATCCATGAGTGAATCCTCATTTATCTAAAATAATAGTTGTCACATGCATGCAAACATTAACAAACTATATTTTATTATTTTAACAACTTGTTAAAATAATCTAACTAGACTTGACTAGATAGAACTAAGTCAACTGATTCTCTCATTATAGAACTGAACCTTATCTCCTTTAATCGAGGGATAAATTCCTAAATCAAGGGAGAAAATAATTGCATGATCTCACAAAGACTTCAAGTTTAATTGTTCATAATTAATTAACTCATGGAGATTAATTAATTAATATTTTAAATTGTTGTTAAGACCAAAATTAATTTTACTTCCTATAGATAGACTAGGGACTGCTATAAATAGGAAGGGACCCATAAATGCTATTTTTAGAACTTTATATTTTTAGTAGTTTCACCTCTCACCCAATGTGGCCAATGACCTCACTGGTCAAACTGCTATTTTTAGACATGCTATTTTTAGCACATTCTAATTTTAGCATTTCTTGTTGCACACTTTTCAACGCTCCCTCTCAACAAGAAAGGGATTATCAACAACCCCGATCCCGTCTCTATGGAACTCAAACTTTCCCTTTGACAATGCCTTTGTCAAAATATCTGCATCTTGTTCCTCGGCCGAAATATACTACAACATCATGATCCTCTTGACCACACAACCCCGTAGATGATGATAGCAGATATCTATATGCTTGAATCTATCATGAAACATTGGATTCTCAGAGAGTTTAATGCAACTCTGATTATTACAATATACCACCGTCAGATCCATCATCTAACCAAACAATCCCACTAGGATCTTCCACATCTAGATGGCCTCACATGCAGCCTAACTTGTTGCCATGTACTCTGCCTTCATTGAGCTAAGTGCAACTGATCTCTGTTTCCAGCTATACCAAGAAACTGCAGCTGACCCAAGGTTGAAGATCCCTCTAGAAGTGCTCTTCCTATCTGATGGACTACCTGCCCAATCTACATCTGTGAAGCCTTGGAGCTTCACTCCCTCTGTCCACTTGTACCATAATCCATACTGTGTAGTGCATTTGAGATATATCAACACATGCTTTTCCACCTTCCAAAATAACTTGGTTCGCTGAACCATAGCTTGACTCAGCTGGTTCACTACAAAGTATAAATTTGGTCGTGTGTTCACTAGATACATGAGTGAACCCAAAAGCTGCCGATAAATTGTAGCGACTACTACCTCACTTGAAGTAGCATCCTCCTTCCTCCAGTTACCTGCTAGAGGAGTCTCCATGGGCTTGCACATATCCATGTGGAAGTGCCTCATTATCTCATTGGCATACTTTCCTTGAGAAATAAATACTTCCTCATCTCTCTGCCGCACCTCCATGCCTAGAAAGTAGTGCATGAGGCCCATGTCATTCATCTAAAACTCTCTTGCAAGATCCTTCTTGCAAGACTTGATCAAATCATCATCACCTGTCAAAATCAGATCATCAACATAAAGTACAATAATCAATAGCTTACCATCTACAATGATGTGGTATAGGTTCACATCCGCTTCACTCTTGGTGATGCCTAACCCGGTGAAATAGCTGTTGATCTTGGTATACCAAGCACTGGGTGCTTGCTTCAGCCCATAGAATACTTGCTTGAGCCGACACACATGTGACTCACGATCGAAGGTCTCAAATCCTTCGGGCTACTCAATGTATACCTCTTCCTCAATCTCCCCATTAAGGAAAGCTGTCTTAACATCCATTTTATGGATCTTCCAACCCATCTGCGCTGATAGTGCTAGAATCGATCTGATCAATGAGTACCTTGCAACAGGAGCAAAGGTCTTGTCATAGTCAATCCTCTCAACCTGTGAGAAACCACAGGCAACAAATCTTGCCTTATGTTTCTCAATACTGCTATCAGCTGCCTGCTTTACCTTGTAAAGCCATTAGTAAGTAACCACTAACTTGCCCCCTGATCTAGGAACAACATCCCATACACTGTTCCTCATGATAGAATCATACTCCTCTACCATCACATCCATCCAAACTAGCTGCTGTACTGACTCCTCAAAAGAAGAAGGCTCAGTCGCTACACACTCCTCAACCAGGGCCATGTAGCCAGTGTATCTATCGGGAGATCTCCTCTGTCTATGATGAGAGGATGGCTGCCCCACATTCTCTCTCTTATCCTACATCAATCTGTGAGCTTCCCGAGAGCGTTTCCACCCCTCTCTGGGAGACTCTCCAGTAGTGGTGATCTCCACCACTGGAGTCTCTACATGCGGTTGCTCCACATCATCAGGAGGCTCCTCCTCCTTAGGAACTAGTAGTTCCTCATTACACCATGCAAATTTAGCTCTCTCTCAAGTGACTCTCACATGGCTCATTGCTCATCAAACTTCAGATCCCTGCACACTACTGTCCTCTGAATGGCAGGCAGAAACACCCGATAGTTGTGAGGTGTATCCGTATACCCCACTAGTATTCCCAACTTAGCTGTTGGGTCTAGCTTCTTCCGAGCATCTTTGGTCACATGACAATAAACTGGTGATCCAAAGATACGGAAGTGACTCACATCTGGCCGCTTCCCTGAAAAAGCCTCTATAGGTGTCTTCATCCCCAAAATATGATGAGGACTTATATTTTGAAGATACACTGTTGTATTGCATGCCTCAACCCACAGATGAAGTGGTAGGCTTTGGTCATGCAACATCACTCAAGCTGCTCCCACAATAGATCTGTTCTTCCTTTCGGCCACCCCATTCTGTTGTGGGTTATGAGGTGCCGTGAGTTCCCGATTAATTAATTCTAAAGCACAGAAGTATTTAAACTGTTGGGAAACATACTCTCCACCGTTATCACTCCGCAAGGCCTTTATCTTCCTCCATGATTCTTTCTCTGCCAAAGCTTTGAACTCGCAAAACTTCAAGAAGGTTTAATCCTTCTTTTGGATGAAGTAGATCCAACATCTACGAGAAAAATAATCTATAAAAATTAGAAAGTACCTTTTCTTTGCGGTGGAGGCTATATAGAAGGGCCCACATACATCTGAATGAAATCGATTCAAAACTACTCCTGCTCTACCATCCCGATCATGAAAGGAAGCCTTCACATACTTACCCAGAGTACAACCTTTGCATGTGCTTGTCTGCTCCAGTTTGCACTTGGGTAATCCGATAGAAATTTGCTGCATGATCTTCAAGGCCCCATGATGCAAGTGGCCCAATCTCTTATGCCATAACCCGCCAATGTCTTGGCTATGCACCACTTCTGCCTTGGAACTGAGAGCAACACAATCTTCTACGTATAACTTGTAGAGATTCTTAATTCGAATCCCAATCTGTTTGGTCTGTCCAATGCCGATATGCCTTAGGAAAACCTTTCCCAAAATAAAGACTACATCATAGCCTTTATCCTCAAGCATAGCAATAGATCCAAGATTCTTTTTCAGCCCTGGTACATACATAACATTAGAAAGAGTGAGGGAAGAACCATTCTCCCTCTGAAACATAACCGCACCTCTACCCGAGACACAATACTTTCCATCATTGCCCATCTCGATCCGTTTCTGGAGATCCTTCTCCTCCAAAGTGCTGAAAATATTCTTGTCACCTGACAAGTGGAAAGAAGCTCCACTATCCAAATACCAAACACATCCCATGCTGGATGAAACCATGCATGCAATAAGTGAGAAATCCATCTCAAACTGTGAAGCTAGCGCATCACCATCAGATTCCTTGGAGGAACCCTTCTTCTTGGACTTCCTCTTTGGGAAATTATTAGCTTAATGACCCAACTCATGACAATGAAAGCATCTCACCTTTGACTTGTCAAACTTCTTCCCTCCTTGAGAAGACTTGGAATGGGATGCCTTCCCTTTCCCTTTCTTAGCTTTAGAAGCTAAAGCCAAGTTCTTTTCATCATCATGTTTTGATGAAGAAGCTCCATTCCTGGTGCTCTGTCTGATCTCCTCTTGCATCAAATACGACCATAGTCGTTCCCAATCTAGTAGTTTTCCCCTTCCATTCACTGACTCTTGGTAGCTATGCCAACTCTTAGGAAGGCTAAGGAGTGCTAGACTCACCATATCCTCATCAGCTGTAGTGACTCCTACACTTGCAATCTCATCTCTGCAGGTGGTGAGATTGTTCAAGAATGTAGAAATAGAGTCACCCTTCTCACACTTGATCTTTCGAAGCTTGTCCTTTAGCGCCAACTTCCTTTGATCACTGCTATTCCGATATAAATCTTTCAATGTTTTGCACATTGCAAACAGAGACTCAATCCCATGGAGGCTTGAGACTATGTGATCTCGAACACCCTCCAAGAGAATTCTCCTAGCTCTAGCCACACACTTACCCCATTCCACCAAGTAAGTCTTGTCAGTAGGCTTAGGGACCACCTGATCAATGAAATCCTTAAGACCATTATCTTCCAAAACTGCCTCCATGCGATCCTTCCAAGCTATATAGTTTGAGCTGCCATCAAGGGCATACTCAAGCCTCAAACCATTGAACACCATCAATGAAATAGATGTGATAAGAACTTGAGATCTATATCAAGAATAAGAAACTTTGAATTCCTCCTGCTAGTATACTTGTTCTTGCTTGATCACTTGTGCTCCGATACCATGTAGAAATTTCACCTGTAGAACAAACTGATATATGCAATGTCCTAAAGCATAATACTTGTTCTACTTCTAAAAAACATTAAGCGGAAGCATAATTGAATTCATGAGCAACATCAAGTAGAAACATGCATAACTGATCAAGAGAAATAAT
>APFE030661493.1:0-35154 GCA_000404065.3 Pinus taeda | reverse complement strand
TATATCTAGGGAAAAGCACCAGCATAAAACCCCAACCATGTATTATCAATCAAGTGGAAATCCTCTTCACAATACAAGAAGAATTAGCTCTCAAGCTATTCAGTTCTCAATGAACTATGAAGATATGAAGATATATCTCATGAACCACCCAAGCCCTGTTTATATAGGATATCCCTATAGTCCTTACGTAGTTTTCTTAGGAAATAATAGCAAAAGCACATGCTATTAATTCCAACATACCAAAAACAACCAATGGTCCAACTACGTATTCCTTGAGAACGCTAGTTCCTCATCCATGCAAAAACTACTTACTAGAAATAGTTAAGCATCTGATAGTACACTATCCCACATCTGATCTCAACTGGGTCTCTGACATAACGGACAAGTAATAGTTATCCATGAGCGAATCCTCAATTATCTAAAATAATAGTTGTCACATGCATGCAAGCATTAACAAACTATATTTTATTATTTTAACAACTTGTTAAAATAATCTAACTGGACTTGACTAGATAGAACTAAGTCAACTGATTCTCTCATTATAGAACTGAACCTTATCTCCTTTAATCGAGGGATAAATTCCTAAATCAAGGGAGAAAATAATTGCATGATCTCACAAAGACTTCAAGTTTACTTTTCATAATTAATTAACTCATTGAGATTAATTAATTAATATTTTAAACTGCTGTTAAGACCAAAGTTAATTTTACTTCCTATAGATAGACTAGGGACTGCTATAAATAGGAAGGGACCCAGAAATGCTATTTTTAGAACTTTCTATTTTTAGTAGTTTTACCTCTCACCCAATGTGGCCAATGACCTCACTGGCTAAACTACTATTTTTAGGCATGCTATTTTTAGCACATTCTAAATTTAACATTTCTTGTTGCACACTTTTCAACATGGTTGAGACTGGTCTGGGACAAGTGGTACATACTTTGAGACTAAATTCGTGTCAGTGTAGGACTGGTCTGGGACTAGTGAGTATGGTTCATACTATGATGCTGACTTCAAGTTAGTTGAGACTGGTTTGGTACTAGTGGCACACTCTTTGAGCCTACAATACTGGTCTGGGACCAGTGGTAGGAGTGGTACCCACTATGACACTTACTTTGGGTTGGTTGAGATTGGTCTGGGACCAGTGGTACACTCTCTGAGCCTACGATATTGGTCTGGGACCAGTGGTAGGAGTGGTACCCACTATGATGCTGACTTTGGGTCGGTTGAGACTGGTCTAGGACCAGTGGTACGCATTCTGAGACTGACTTCGAGTCAGTGGAGAATGGTATGAGACATTCTCAATCAATTCTTCTTCTTCAGAGTTTAGTAGAGCTAAGTTGAGCAGAGACAGAGCCAACAAAGCTGAGCAGAGAAGAGCAGAGCTAGCAGAGCTAAGCATAGTAGAGTAGAGTCAGCAGAGCTGAGTAGAGTAGAGCAGAGATGAGCAGAGCATAGCAGAGCTACCAGAGCCAACAGAGCTGAGTAGAGCAGAGCACAACCAACAGAGCTGAGCAGAGCAGAGCAGACCCAACAGAGCTAGCAAAGCAAGTAGAGATGAGCAGAGATGAGTAGAGCAAAGTAGTTGGGTAGAGTAGTGCAGGGCACTGATGGCAGAAATGGTACAGTTAGACATATGGATCAATAGATGGAGTTCTCCCTAACTAAGAGGGAGTGTTAAATTGGAAACTAGGGCCAAACTCCATGTGGGTTAGCTTATTTATGATAAATGATATTTTTATTGGATCCCTCTCGTCGAGAGGTGTAGGATTGGTCTAAAAATCATCTGATTCCGATAAGTATTTATGGAGATATGAATTTATTTTGATTATGAAATTATTATCAAGCTGACCAGTAACTTGAGTAGGCTCAGAAGCCCAATAGTCACGCCTATTCATCACTTACGTTTTAGTATAAATTGGCAAGGACTTGAAGTCATTTAACACATGTATTCTTGAGGTGATCTCCTCTCCACATCTTGGGTTTTTGGAGAAGGAGAGAACATAGAATACGTTGGCCTAGATGATGCCCTAGCTCACACTCAGATGATGCCCTAGCTCACACTCAGATGATGGCCTAAGTTACAGTTAGTATGATGAATCTCTATATGCTATTCAAGAAGTGAAACCCTACGTCGTTCGTGGAAACATATAAATTTGAATACGTAGCAACTTCATGAATATATATATGCACAATGTTGGAATATACGCTGGGCATAAAAACGCAGGCAGAGACACTTACATTGGATCATGAATAAGAAGGCAATAGATACGCTGGTCACTAAAGAATTAGACACGCAATACATACATGCTATCATATGCTAGAATAATAATTGCTGCTTGTGGATACATGCATCAACGCAATCACAACGAAGTCACATAAATGCTGCTCACGGATCCACGCATCAACACAGTCACAACGCAATCACATAAACACTGCTCGTGGATACACGCGTCAATGCAGTCACAACGCAGTCATATAATCGCTACTCATAGACACATATACATGCATCACACATATGATAAACACTGTGTGTAGCCACTGTAACTACATGGTGCTGCAGGAGGAGCCACAGTCTTGAGGTATAACCGTCAAGGGAACACAGCATCATAAACTATCTAGAAGCCCCAACACGAAACGCATTTAGGGATGAATGCAGTCAAAGAAAAGATGCACTCATACGCTAAACCCTAACACGCAGTTAATGGGACAATTATAAACACAGTCAAGGATGCAGTTACACGGCACTTATACGCTGTCCTGAGATGTATTAACTATGTACGTTGTTCTTTACGTAGGGCAGAAACACAATCATTCATATAACACCTATACGTACAAGAAAACAAGGCCACAGTCATAATAGAGCCATAGTAAGGAATGAAGCTGCAGTCAACCGTAGTCAAGGTTGGATCTAGGGTTTGGCTGCGTCCTCGGATTGGTTAAGGAACTGCAGAACTAAAGAAGAAATCGTGGTGATGAGATAAGGGTTCAATGAAGAGATCCATAGCATACAACAATCTCAACATGTTTCAGAAAACAGTGACAAGCATCATATATATATGCATGATCAGTAATGGACTGCATGCTGATGGATGAAACAGATGATGATGAATGATGCAGAATAATGGGCATGAGTAGCATGATGATGAATAGGGCTGCATAATGATGGAAGATGCTGAATAATGGACAGCATGATAATGAAAACAGATGAGATGGTGCTACAAAGTAAGGTGTGGTAAATGGACGAAATGGATAGGTGAAGCCGTCACCTTGGAGAATCAATTGAAGTAGAATGCCTTCAAATGATTTTAGGTATCATTGTTATAGGAGATGATCTATGCTCGGATCTAGATAAGTCAAAATGTCGACTTCTATTGTAAATGTACTGACTCTCTCTCTGCTAAACTTTGAAGAACATAAAAGAAGAATTGATCAAGGGTTTCCCCACACATTGTGGGGTTTGTCCCTGGCTTGCGCCACATCTTGTGTACTCTTGTCTTGGCTTGTATTTTGCGATTTATATTTATGTTCTATCTACAGTTTACTTTATGCTGATGTGATTGCTAATATGGAAAATAATTTAAATAAATTGCTCTAGCATAGAACATACCTAAACTTAACAACTTCTTCATATTTTTCACCATAAATGTAGCCATGGACTTGCGGTTAATCATACCGAATCTCCTTAAGATCTGAACTATGTACTTCCCTATTTTAAGGAAGATCTCACAAGGTCTCTGCCACACTTCCAATACCAAGAAATAATGCATCAAGCCAAGATCCTTCATCATGAACTTCCTCTTACACTAAATAATGAGCTTCTCTACCCTAGTAAGGAACATATCATCAACATATGGCACCAAGATCAAAGGATCACTATCAACAACCATGAAGTAAAGGTTAGGATCCAAATTTCTCTTAGTGAAACCCAAAGTCATCAAGTATCCATCAATCCTGGAATACCATGCCTTAGGTGCTTGCTTGAGTCCATACACTTCCTCCTCAATCACACCATTGAGGAACAAAGTCTTTAGATCCATTTGATGTGACGTCCAACCCATAATTGAAGTAAGAGAAACAATAGTCCTGATAGAAGTGTACCTGGCGATTGGAGAAAACGTCTCCCCATAGTCTCCTCTCTCTTTCTAGGAGAACACTCTTGCCACAAACCTCGTTTTGTACTTCCCAATGTTGTCATCTGTTGCATGCTTGATCTTATATATCCACATAAAAGTCATTGAAAACTCCCCCTCTAGTCTCAAAACTATCTCCCACTCATAATTCTTCATGATGGAATGATACTTCTCCATCATGGCATCCTTCCAAACCTAATAACCTATTGACTCCTCATAACTAGAAGGCTTGGAAGAAATGATGTAATCCATCAATGCCATGTAGCTTGAGAACCTTTGTGATCATTTTATCTCGCTAAAAGTACCCTTAGGAGCTGCATGGATCTCTTTATTACAAAAGTGTCATAAAGTCATGATGGTCTCTTCCTGGTCCCTACAAGTGGGTCCACTGGCTCTGTTGGCTCTACTGACTCCTCCAAACAATCTGAAGAATGAATACATGAACTATAGGTATCTGTACCCACATCCTTCAGAGCCTCTTTCTCTTCACTATCAATCTCCATATGGGACTCTCTAGACTTCTTGAAGGCTACCTCCTCATCAAAAGTAACATCCCTACTAATCTCAATCTAACATTTTCCTTGAATGTTGATATTCTAAGCCTTCAAAGTCTCATTGTATCCCACAAAAGTACCCTTCTTCCCAGAAGGTTCTAAATTCTTCCTCTTCTCCTTGGGCATGTGGATGTATACTGATTAACTGAAGATCCTTAAATGATTGACCTCTAGCTTCACTCATGTGAATGCCTCCTCAGGAGTCTTGTCCTCCAATATGTAGTGAGGACTCCTATTTTGAACATAAAATTCCATGTTGGATTGCTCTACCCATAAGAACATGGCTAGATCCTGATAATGAATCTTCACCTTAACAACCTCCAAAATGGTCTTGTTCTTCCTTTCCGTAACCCCATTTTACTGAGGGTTGTAAGGAACTATCCACTCCCTCTTGATCCCTACCTTGTAGGAATAACTAAAATCTCTAGAATTATACTTGGCCCCATTATTTTACCTCAAAACCTTTATATTCTTCCTTTTCAAGTTCTCTAACTAAGTTTTGAACTCATGTAACTTGATGAAGAAATCATCCTTGGTCTTCATGAATTAGATTTATTCCTTCCAAGAGAAATCATCAATGAATTTTACATAGTACAAAAAACCACCCAAAGATGATATTGTCATCAATCCACATATGTCTGAATGTATTTGATCCATTTTCCTCTTAAACCTACTATCACTGCTTAGAAAATATCCCTTGGTATTATTTCTAAGTGCACAACCCCTATAAATACTATCATGGTATACCTAGAGCTATGGAAGACCTATAACCATCCTCATCAATGTTGGAAAATCTTGTAATGCAGGTGAGAAAATATTTGATGCCATAACTCACATAAATTGATACTATCGTGTACCATTGCATAGGTTGGACAACCTAACAATCTGTATAGACCTCCCTCTCGAACATTAATCACTTCTATTGAGTCTATGTTCGATCCCTTAGGCCATACAAGAACCTGACCATCTGTAAATGCAACTCTGTAACCTCTATCCTCCAATGCAAATATAGAGAGAAGGTTCTTCTTCAATACTAGTACAAACAATACATCTCTCATGTGTAGAGAATCTCTAGACTCCAATTGAAACAATGCTGTCCCAACTCCTTTCACTGTATGCTTAGAATTATCTCCAAGTTCTACTTGCCATGTTAAATCCTTCTATGTCAAATCTATGAGAGGATCTCATGAACCTGTCATGTGCCTAGAAGAACCGTTATCCACCAACCAAATATCACTATTGTCAGTAATAGTGCTTGCAAGAGTGGAGAAAAAAGAAAAAAATGGTTTTCTTTTATGGTAAATGCTTAGCATCATCATCAACATCGACTGTTCATGCATGCTACTTTCCCTTCCTTTTATTCCAAGGATAATAGGAGGCATAATGACCCAATGTATGAAATTTGAAGCACTTGATCTTGGAAAGATACTTCTTCTTCTAATCTTGAATTGGAGATTGATATTCCACCAATATTCTTCTTATCAAAGTTTCTTCCTCCTCTTCCTTGCATGAGCTACAAGGGCTTGAGTTTACTCATCCTGAGGTCTCTACAAACTATTCTTGGATAACAATCTAGCCTCCTCTTTGACACAATCAATCCAAAGCTCATCAAACTTGGGAAAATCAACTTGTACAAAAATACCCTGTACAAATGGATCCCATGAAGAAGGAAATCCATTAAGAGTCCCTGTAACAAGCTTTGCAACATCAATGGTATCTCCAATGTCTCTAAGTTGATCTCTCAACCGTGAGACTCTCATGAGATAAGTGGCAACTAAATATTATATGGACATCATTATACTATGGAATTGATGCCTCAAAGCCAATTTCCTGCTAGTGTTCTTGCTCTCAAACAACCTCACCAAGGACTTATACATCTCTTTGGTAGTATTCAACTCAACAACATGTGGAATCAAATGTTCCTTTATGGAATATAACAATATCCTCTTAGCCTTTGCTTCATTCTTTTTATTCCTAGCTTTCTCCTCAACATCTTGTGAGATACTTTCCTTCTCATAATTCTAAATATCATTTTCATCCAAGACGAGGAGTATCCTAGTCTTCCAAGATTTGAAATTTGTAGCACCATCCAACTTGTCTTCTACTATGAGATTGGACACCATATTGTCAAGAGATATGGTTCAGTGAAGTTATTGAATTCTAGAATTCAATACCCTGCGTGACTCTGTCAGGGTATTGTCCAGTTCTTCTGGTAGTGGAGCAACACCAGAGATGAAACTTAAATTTTGACAGTCATATTAATTTTGCACCAATATACCCCTCATCCCCAATAAAAAAAACTAAGTTGACTTATCTTGGAATGTGTGCTGACTGATCAAGAGCATGATAGATGCTACATATTTCACCCAAGCTAGTGTGGAAACCACAATGATCAAAGAATCGAACAATACTTCCGCAGGAGTTAGACTTTCTTTTCATGAAACAAGGTCCATTCAGAGAGATGGAGTTCTAACAATGTGTCGCCAAGTGTTGTAGTGGATACAAACACCCTCCAAAATTTTTCCTTGCTTTGTTTTGGAGCCTCCCTCCAACCATCATTAGTATCATGTCTTGCACTGACAAGTACTTTTGATTCAGTTGAGTTTCTGTGCCTTATCAACTTGTGTTTGGTAGCTTGTTTACCTCCCACTGACAAGTTGACATCCCGGGACTTGGTCATTATCTGGCTATTGTGATCACTTGGAAAATTGTCCAGAAATGGAGGGGAACCAACCTTCCTCCCTAGAATTGCACAGAGCTCGAGGCAGCCTGCTGCTCTCCAGAAATGCGCAGAGAAAGCAGGAAACATTCCCTCTCAAAATTGCTTAGAGTAGCCCATCACTAGGCTTTCTCTCAAAATTTTCCATATCTGCCTGACAATCTTGGCTTCAGTCCATAAATTTTGCAAAGCCTGAGGGGCATCCAAAGCCACTTTGCCCAGAAACTGAGTAGAAGTCATCCAGAGGCTTGCATTCCATTGCATGTGTTCCCAAGTTGACTGGTTCCCTTCGAGACTAAGCAATATTGCTTTTAATGGATGGGCTAATTTTTCCCGAAAAAGGAAAAAAGAAAAAAGCATCCCTAGATTTTAGGGATCCATTTTTAGCAGATGGGGGTTACATGCAAAAGCCGTTTTAGAAACCTCCCACCAAGTGTCGCTTTTTCCTAGATTTGTTGAATGCACGTCATAAACTTCAATCTTATCAAAACTATTTATTCTATTATCGTTCTATATTTTTGAGGTTGTGGGAGTAAATACATTGGACAAAATCAAACCAATTTTGAATGCTGGGATCTAGCCCTGCCAATTTTAGAGAGGGCTCTCTCTTTATTATTTAACTTGGTTTTTAGGTTGGATTTAGGCTAGTTATGATTATGCTTGGTTGTTTGTTTGAATTTGGTTGATTTGATCAAATCGCTTTCTTTCCATTGGGCCATGGAGTCAAATAAAACTGGAATGCTGCACCAAAAGTTCAAAGGAGTAATCACAGGGAAAGCTAGCTAGATTTACTGGATCTTTTAAACTAAATTATGGAATGGAGAGAAGGTGGGCTTCAGCATGGATTGAAAAGCATTTAAGAATTTATCAGCAAGACCTTTAGAAGAAAACATACAGATTGTAAAAGCAGTCCAAATAAGGCATTCAAAAACATATCCTATTTTTCGCACCTGTTTTACAATTAGATTTCAGATGAATAACATAAGAATAATAACAATGAAAACACAATTACTGTAGGAAAAACATCACCAGTATTTCGTAGCACAAGTATCTTTTGAAAAGTATTTTCATTAATGGTGCTCAAGCAACTTGAAAAAGGTACAGTGCTTGATAGAAAGAGTTACAATGTTCAGGGACCAACCCTCAATACTTCGAAAAATTGAAGTATTTAAAAAAAATTACAAAAATATTGCAATTAATGCCTCAGTGACATGGAATTCTATTATTAAATTCGAACTAACAGAGATGAAATAATGCGATTAAAAGGAATGAATATGGTAAATTGATCTGGACATCTGGCACTGCTTTGGAGGAGAATAGTTTCTTAGTGTCCACTATTTAGGTGTTGCGTTGGTGAAACTGATCTGTTCTTTTAATCCTGGAATTCACATAACTTATCCCACTGCTCCTCATCTGGAATGGAAATTTTTATTACCTTGCAGTAGATCTCATCTACCTCAGTATACCGAGAAAAAGTGGGTTTTACTACAAAAATGTGTTTTTATCTCATGTTGTTGATAGCTTCATAAAAGGCTCTCCCTATGATAACACCTTTGATGTGGGAAGACTTGGCTTTATCCTTTACAATTTCTTGAAGCTTCTTCTTGTAATCTTCCTTGGTCATCAATTTATCATTGATCACAAATAAACAAGGCAAACTTTTCTTGTTCAATGCATCTATTCTAGTGAAAAACCTGATAACTACTACCTCCAGAGTGTGACATTTCTTTGTCAGCTGCACAACCAAGTTCTTCTTTGTTAGAACTTTCTTTACCTCTAGGATCCTTTCTGTTTTGTCATCTACTCCTAGATCATCCTGCTCATATCTGTTTTTGGCATTGAGGAACTTTATGATGTTGTTGATTGTGGCAAACATTTATCTTAATTCAACATTGATAGTGGAAATGATTTGCTTGGATTTCTCCATCAATTCCTTTTGCTCGAATATAATCTAGATACGTGGCCAGATTTCATCTATTTCTTCAATGATATTATTCTATATAATTTCTTTAACTTGGGCCAGTGTGTGGCCGATAGAGGACTCAATTGCTAACTTCCTCCATACTTCTATCTGGTTTTGAGCTCTCTGTATCTCTACTGCATGAAAATTATCAACCTTTTTCTAACGATCGTGGATAAGATTGACTTGAGCCTGCAATATTTTGATCTATTTAGTTTGGAGAGACATGTTATGTACTACATTTTCCAATTGATCTGCAACAACCCCTGTGGTTGTTGTAGAAGATGTAGCTGTAGGAATGGTTGTGATAGGGAGTGCTTCCAAAGGGACAGCAACCATTTTGGAAGCTTTCTCTTTTTCTTTAATCATCTTTTCCATCTCTGTCTCCATTGCTTCAACTGTGCACTCTGCTCCATGATGAGATTCATCATGTCTGCCTTTTATGTCTATGCTTCTTCAATATCCTTGGCTAGAGGATCTTCTGTAGCTTATAATTTCAACTGCTTTCTTAATGCTGCTATGTCTAAATTCTCTTTTCTTACAAGCTCTTTTGCAAGATTGATGTTTTTAGGGTCATAAACCACTTTGATCACCAATACCTCCAAAGCTCTGATCTTGGTGTCTTTGGCAAGTGAATAAACCTTTTCCATCTTCAATTGCAATTGAACATTGGCTAATGTATCCTGGAATTTAGACAAAATCATAGCAGTGTTAGTGACAATGGAGAAAATCATTTGCCCAATATGCTTGTGCATCTCCATTTTGTCAATGGGATGTATGTTTTTCACATCAAATTCAAATGTTGTCTTCTTGTAGTATGATGTTTCCTTGGGCTGGGGAACCTGTGCTTGGAGAAATGTCATCTGCATTTCATATTTCTCTAAAACAAAGGCTGAAATTAGCTTGCTTTGAGAACTGGAAGTATGCTTCCAGAACTGATTGTAGGTATTGATCTTCAAGGCCTCATTCCTCACTTTTATCTCCTTAAAAATATCAAATATACTTTTCTTTGTCTCCCCTGTAGTAGATGCGTGGTCTGCATAATCTGCTACTGAACTTGTGAAGCCATGGAGGTAGTGAGAGATAGTTTGGTCTAATCACCCACTAATGAGGAAACAAGTGGCTCATTAGTGGTGATAATATTCTCCTGCTCTGAATCATTGTTGAGGCTTAGTTTTGAACTGAGTTTGGCCTTCTTCCTATACATGATTTTGAAACCTTCACTGAAAATTTCAGTCCTTGAAGGGGAATCTTCTTCTCTGCTTCTCTTTGTTGTTTTCTCCTGCATGGTAGGAGTGTGTACTATGAAGGATGACACCAGCTTCTCCTCTTATTCTTGTAGGGTGTTCTCAGCCCATTTTAGCTGGTTTTTATAATTTTCTATCTCTAGTCTGGCTGTGTGAAAATAAACAGTGGATTTGTTTTCCACTCTTAACTTAGAAATGACCCCCAATGGATCATATGACCAAGTGAAACTAACACTGAACTGCATTTCGTTTAGTAGCTTATCTGCTTCTTCCCCTGTTGTTACAAATGAAAGCCCCTATCTATGTTTTAATTTTGAATTGGGACTTCTTCTTGCTAACTACAAAGTGGATCTCATCCATATTGAGCATTTGCCTTATGTACTCTAGAGAAAAAAAATCCTCATTGGGAGGAATTTAGGCAGCTTGTAAGGTGCAAGATCATGCCCAAATATTATCAATTATGTATAATTTTGATAGAGGTACCAATCCCCTGTCTGGACTTGGCTTGATAGTTGCAAAACCTTTTTAATTTCTTCACTGATCCTCGATTATGTTATGCTCCCTAAGAGATTGATTGCTGGATGCAAAAACATCTCTATGAACTGTTTGTATGTGTATTCCTTTTGTTCCTTCATCATTAGAGTAGTCTAGAAGATGACTGACTATTGATTTCCTTCTTCATCTAGCTTTTGTAAAGCAATCTTGATGTTGTCTCCCTGAAAATATAAGAAGATATAAACTAACACAAAAGCATACTTGAATACCTCCTCAGTTTGGAATTTGAAAAATTGATCATGAATAGAATCTACAAGAAATAGGCTAAAGTTAAACATGATGGAGGGCTTGGAATCAACAGAGAAAATGGAAAGAAATCCTATGATGGCCTCATCTACCCATTAATCTGAGTAATAGCCAAGGAGGTAGGAGATAACTGTGATGATTTTCTTGGATCTCTCAGGGAATATAGAGGAGGGATAGGGAGGAATTTTCTTTGGCAATGGGGTATCTTCTGTCAAGAAAATATCAAGGGTTTTGGCCCTCTTGGAAAAGTCCAATTTATGGTACAATTCAACAAGTGCTTCATAGGAAAAGGAGGTGGCATTCTCTATTGTGGGGGCTTGCATCATCTGGTCTATAACATGAGGAGTGATAGTGAACAAAATTTCTCCAATGGGGGCAATGATGGCTCTTTGGCTTGGAAAATGACATGCATGACACTTCCTAAGAAATTCTGGGGTGCTGTGGGTACGAGAAAAATATAGTGGGGCAAATTGGGTTCCCACAGTTGAATTTCATTAGATTTATCTATATATTTGTCTTTGAGCCAACAATACATCTCAAAAAGGTCAAATTCATAGAGAGTTTCATGGATCTTATAGTCTCTGTCTGACAAAGGGATGTGGTGAAAATCAATGGGAGGGTGGATTAGAGGACTCATAGGTTCCTCTGGTCCCTTGTCTTTTGGAGGCATCTTCGGATAAGGCTATGGATAGTGGTGAAAACTGGATTACAGGTTTAAGTACATAGGGATGAATTAGGATTGGTGGACAAAAATAGAGGTAATAGCCTGGAACTAAGTGAGCAGGAAATGTTCACGACCTGGTGAAGTGTTTTTAGTTTGTAGTGGTACACCTGTAATAGAGCGATAACAGTTGCAATGTAAAAACTCAGTAACTAGTTAATGAGAAAAATGAGGGGTTATATAACACTCTGGTTTTCCCATTGATGGTGGTGTGGGTCTATTGAATTAACGATTAAGGGAATTGATTGTTTAACGACCTAATTTTAGAGGGAGCAGATGTGATTGGTGGGATCAACGAGCAGATGACGTGGCAGAAGGTGAGTGGAGGGACTGCAATGGATAGAGGAGTGGTATCAGGAGGTAGAGAAACCACTTTTCGGAGGAGGGGGGGAGGTGGAGAAACTGATTTTTAGGGGGGGGGAGGCGGTTAACGGTTTTGCCTGAAGGGTTGCAAATTAAATGATGTAGTGCTGACACATAGCGGCGGGAACGGTTTTGAATACTGCCCATTTCAGACCCCCCCCGATGGTAAAGTTTAGATGGTGAGGTGGGGCCGAAATACACCGTGGGCCGTCAGATCTTTGGAGGTGGGCACAGATGAGGGGAGAGGTGGCAGATTGTTAATGTGACGTGACGGGGCATTTGATGGGGTCAGTGGAAATGAATTCAATGCATAGTGGGGGAATAGTTGGAGTGTAGGGTGGGGTAATAAAACTTAGGAATAGGGGGGTTAATACACAAAAACGTAATTGATATATTAAACTTTATAATAAAACTTTAATACTTTTCCTTTTCTTCTGCACATGAAAATAATATTTTACATTTACTTTAGGATAAAATCTTCATGTTTTTCCTCTAACCACCATAGTGCTTCTACCTACCCTTTCTCATTTCCATTTTATTTTCTAAGATAACATTTTCTCTTCTTGTTTTATAGGGTGCATTTAAACTAGCATACCCAAATAATTTTTCTTTTATGAAAATCTACCTTATCATATCACTTATTTCACCATTGGATTAGATTAAACTGTTGAGCCAATTTTCTTTTGGTTTTCAAATGAAATTGTGCTTGCCATGAGTGTTTCTCTATCTATAGGTATCACAAGTGTTCATCAGTCTCTCAGTAGTATAGGTGCAATGGCTTCCAAGAGAGCAAGGTCAAAGGGCACCGTTGAGAGTGCAATTGGAGATGCGGTCGAGCAAGTGTCTATGAGCTTACCCATCTATGAAGACACTAAGTTGTTCCTAGACAAGGAGATCAATATGAAATGGTAAGACATCAATGAAATCCTCTCAGGCACCTTTAAGAAGAATATGGAGGACCGTAGAGTCTATGTCAACATACACAAGTTTGGCTTGCACCATATTGCATGCAGGTATGCTACGTTTCCATGCGCAAACATGATCCATTGGATTGTATCACATAGTGATCCAGAGACAATGGTGTTGAGTAGTGCTAGTGGAACAAAAGTTTCTTCCTTCAGGGCAAAGGACTTTCATGCGGTGTATCACTTGCCGCAGTTGGTGATCACGATGGACACGCCCTTCACTAGACCCAGCCATAATGTAAACTCAAGGGACATCTTGAAGAGTTGGGTGAAAGAGCCATCTAAGTTTAGGATGACACCCAACCAAGTGTAGAAGACAAGGATACTGCAGAAAGCTTATAAGATCTTGGTAATCTTCACATGATGCTTATTTGACCAAGAGAGCACATAAACATTCCTGCAGAGTTGGGTGATTATGTTGGATCAGTTGGCGAACGAAGGAAGACCTTTCAATTGGTTCGACATGTTGGCTCTTTGCTGAAGGAATAAGCAACAGAAGCCTGGCATCTGCCCAAGGGACAACAAGAAAATATTTTCATGTCTACTTACATACTTGATGCAACTTGTGCCCGTTAGCAGTTCCCAGGCTTGGGTTGGGTAAGGACACCTTCAAAAACCTATGTACACACTTGTTAGAGGTTTCTCTCCGAATGCAGAGTCTATGGAGTTATCATACAACTATCAGACCACTTTTTCACCTCGATATACATGATGATCTTTGAGCAGGATCCGCCTTGCATGTTGTAGCAAGTGATGGAGGTATTGATTGACATAGTAGATTGGTATGCCTCACCCCTTGGCACCTTCATACAGATGTACAACGCGAAGAAGGATTCACATGTTTTACTGAAGTTCTCCATGGATAAGCTGGCCATGTAAGAGGTTGCATACCACATCTCAATAGCGTTGTCAGCAAGACTGCATAGGAAGAAGAAAGAACCTTGGCTCTCTCTTCCTTTGCGGATTAAGTTGTATGAGATTCAAAATCTCAAGAATGCTGAGGCTGCGATGAAGGAATTCAAGAGTTTCGCCTTCGGCACCAGAGTTTTCAATCCATATGACCTACATTTCTTAGTGAAGGAACACTATGCGAGAGTGTATCATCCTTGGATCTACAGGGCGTGTCATTGGCCTGAGGAAGACCCATGGAGATATTGCTACAACTTCTTCAGGCTCAATGAACTAGTTAGAATGGTTGTAGAGTGGTTAGCAGTGCAAAAGGCAAGAACATCTCAGAGAGAAGCATCATTAACAGTAGCAGAGGGTAGTAGACCTGCACTTAAAAAATTCAAGAGGAAGGTTGCTGACAACACAAAGGTAGAGGAAAGCTAAAAGTTCAAAGTAGATCCACTTTTTTTGAAAGAAACTTTGGAGATTGAGGAAAAGAGGCGACAAGAGGATCATGCAAAGGCAGAGGGAGAAACAAAGGCTGGAGGAAGAAAAAAAGGAGTTGCGGGAGTTGAAGAAGCAACTCAGGGAAGAGCAGGAGCTATGTAGAAGAGATAAGGAAGCACAATAGGAAAAGGAACAATAGGTGTCACAACATGCACATATTGATGAAACTGCGCCTATATAGGTTATTGATTCATCCGAGGAGATGGAACATAGAAGACTAGGTGAGCAGTCGCAGGAGTAAGAATTTGCTCAAAAGATTGAACAGATGTTGGAATAGATGGACATAAATGTGGTTTAGCCATATTTAGATCAGGACATTGACCTCATGTCTCAGAACCAAGAGGTCACTCTGTTGGCTTCACCAGATCTAGAAGTAGAGAAAGTCCCAAGCGATCAAGGAGACAAGGAAATCCTTGAGGACAATATGGAAGCAAATTTGCACAAAATATCTTTCGACGAATAACAACACAAAGTTGTGCTGTCGCACAAAGTAACCACTTCGGATGTTCGTGTATCTCCTGTGTAGTTTGAAAAACGAGTGATCGTGTCTGATGTGTGCAGACATCCAATTGCATTGGCCGATGCTACCAAGGCATATGCCGAAGCCACGAGCTCGAGTGTTAGATTCCTGATAGTTTAGAACAAGTGCATAGTTAAGGAGTTACAAGTGACCAAGTAGGTAGAAGAACAAGTTACAACATCCGCAAGAGCAGAGTTGAGGAAAGCGATACTTGATGAAGCACTGTCTCTCGAGACAACCATGCAAAAGTTGTACTTTAGGTTCGTCACTGTGCATAAGTCAATTGTCCATCTTAACGGTTGGCAACAATGCTTTGCTAGGAGAGCACGTATCTTGTCAAACATACTCACTGGTGTCGATCACATGCAAATATGGACCATGAGGTACAAGGGAGCCCCATTGCACTTGCCAAAGATGATGAGGCCAAAGGCAGTGGAGTTGAAGGTACAGATCCAGAGTTAGATCTAGTACTATGAGGAACTCTCACAACTCATTACCAACTTACAAGCTTCACATGCATGAGTGTTGAGGAGCATGGATGTCATTATGCGCATGCATGTAATCCCATCCATTGGCACACTCATCGAGGCAAATACAAAGAACCAAGTCCGACTAGAGCTGGACATGTACTTTGATCAATTGATGTGCATAGCCACTAGCGTAGACTTGTAGATGAGAGTGGACACTATGCATCGGCATGTCGTTTGTCCGGATGCACTCAAGACCATGATGCACATGCTATCTGATGTGTTGGATAGAGGTGTCAAATTAGTGTACCCAGATGCAACAGAGGCAAGAATTCGCTTTCAGAAGGATGTCACCATAGAGTACATGAACACCATAACAGACTACTAAGCTTCGCATTAGTTCGCCACTGTCAATCATCGAGAGGATGTTGAAGAGTTAGTCTTCCCATAGCTGTCCGAGCCTTGGTGATGTCTTGCATGGATTACTCAAGCCGATTTTGTCTCACATGGGTACATGTGCAGATTGTAATGTAAACATGTTGTAAAAGTGAAAGAGCAAGTGTCAATAATAGAATGTAATAGTCATGTGTAAGTTGAAGTGTCATAAGGGTAGATGAAGAGTCACAAAGGGGAATGTCAAGGGTCACCCCACACTTTGTTATTTATAGAACCTCATAGCTCATTGTATAGGGTTTTGGGAGCCAAGCTTCCTATAGGTATAACTTAGAGAAAGCTTGGAGTGTATTGTAACGAGTCTTTGCTTCTCCATAGTGTAGAGCTAATACACCACTTTGGAGGAGTAGGCGACAATGAATGTAATGTTTCGCTACCAGGGCTAGTGGTTGTCATGGTTGTATGTATGATTGGATGTTTCACTCTATTAATATAATATAGCCAACACGTTTAATGCATATGTTGTTATTGTAGTTCGACTATCCTGATTATTTTAATGATGTATGTAGTTGTAATTTACGCATGTATATATGGACTATTCCATATGTGTTTATATTAATCTTATCGAAGCATGTTGTTGGTATAACCCATCACTTTGGGTCGTCGGCTATCCTGCTTTCCATTTCATGATGTCTTTCTACTCATGCGTTCCCTTTCAAGTTGCGTGCTATCACAGGCTTCTAAGGGGCGCACTCTTGCCCCCTTCCATGTGCTAGAGCCTTTCATGCACCTTACTTGATTTGTTGCAAGGTCACACCCTTGCTTTCAACAAGGAAATATTACTTACCTCTATGAAAAACCCCAGTTAAGGCAATACCATACTACCCACTATTGGGAATCCTACTCCAAACTGTCTAAGGTCTAGTTGGGACTTCTTACTGGGGAGATCCCTTGACATGTTGGCGGGTCCAACACCATCAACACAACTATAATTTGCTACCATGTTGAAATTATGTAAAAAAGTGTAGTAGAATATAAGGTTTTGCTTTAATAATTACTTCCTACTAATTTTCAACTAGTATTATTCAAGATGCCCCCCCAGGAACAAACTTCTCATGTGGACCATATTGAAAAAAAAAAATCTCCACAGGAGATAACCTCCTCAAGCGAGCACAGCACGACCCTTTTTGGTGCTACCTTTGCAAATGCAATAATGAATCTGTCTCACATCTATTTATTGAGTGCCAGGTCACACAAGACCTCTGGAAATCGATCTTAACTGTGGTTCCATCTCCGACCAAGTGGCAAGGTATTACTGTAAAGGAGGTCTGGTCATCATGGTGGTCAAGCACTGTCCCAACAAATCTCTGGAAGCTCCCGCTCCTCATCAGCTGGGGCCTTTGGATCGCTTGCAACAAGCTCATTTTCCTGAACACCTCTTCGCATTGGCCTTCCATTAGTTCCCGTATCCCTACTGATTACTCTATCATCCCTGATGACGATAAGATGGTTTGACCTCAAACCATTGTTCTTGAAACTATAAATCATTCTAAGCCTTGGGCTTTCTTTGACAGTTCCGCACAGGAGGGAGGGTGCGATGGAGGGGCCATTCTATATCTCACTGTTTCCCACTATTACCATATACAAATGGGATTAGGATGGGGCACGAATGACTTTGTCGAACTATCCACTACAAAATTCCTCATACAATTTGCCTTGGAAAACCACTGTAAAGATCTAAAACTCTTTGGGGACTCAAAATTTGTCTAGGACTGGTTAAACAAAACAACTAGATGTTTTGCTTATACTTTGAGACATATATTGGATGAGGCTCACTGACTTATTACATCTTTTGGCACATTTTCATGCCATCACATTTTCAGGGAACAAAATGCAGATGCTGACAGATTATCCAAAGAAGCTACAGACAGGCCTTCCGGCACTTGGATGATTCAGGAACACAGGGAAGGGGCCTATTATCAGTACTACCATCGGCCTTTTATGGACATAGATGTGTAGAAGGCTCACAGAGTGCATGGCTATATGTTTTTATTTTTGCATCTTAGTTTCCATCTGTAAATATTCATATGTTTTGTTTACAACAAGAATAGAGCGGTTACTCTACATGAATAGAGTTATTATTTTTTGATAAAACATTATGCTGAGTACATCTGAGAATGATGCCTCCCTGCGTGGACACAAGGCATGAATACTAGATATTTACTGGAGAACTTATATTTTTTTTGATAGACAGTGCCTCTCTTACAACATATGCATTATGCATATACAACATGTAATTTTCTCACTTAATGGAAATTAAGTTTTTTAAAGGGAAAAAAAACTAGTATTATTCAAGCCATTGATATCATTGAATAATTAGACATAGAAAATTCCAAGAGTAAATGCAATGGAAACAAAAATGATCATAGAAATATAACCATGCACAATAGACACAATATTTTTCACTTGGGAAATCCAACTTGGGAGAAAACCAAACAATCTTTTCTAGAGGAGGATTTTCCTTTTCAACAAGGTTACAAATCACAAATTTGTATAGAAATCTATTGCAATGTACAAATCAAAATACTAGTCAAAATTGGTTAAAGAGTTACTCGTCAAACTAGTAAAAAATCAGAAGTCAACGCTAGTTAATGGCTTGGTCAAATTACCCTACTGTCAACTCTCAGCCCTGGTCAAAGTTTGTGGTTAAACCTATAGCTTGTAGTAAATGATCCACACTTGTGGCTACGGTCAAATTGTGGCTAGTCAAACATTCATACGTGTGGCCTACCTATGGTAAAATCTTGGTCAAATAGTTGACATGTGTGGTTGTCAAAGCTGGTAAAAAATTGGTCAACTTGATTGGTTAATGGTCTGGTCAAACTTGATCATCTTCCTTACACATGCGACCTCCAAAAAGAATGATAAAATGGTGAAGAAAGATGAAAATATGATCTCCAACACATTTCTCTTTTGCCAAATTTATCCTCCATTAAAAAAGATCAATGAGCTTGCTATGTTGATGATTTGTCTTTCACATATTATATATTTATATAGAGATCTATTTTTGAGTGGCGACCCATCAATATAGCTCCTCATCACAAGAAACCCTTTCAATAATGGAGACTACATCACAACTCAACATTAGACTAGAATTATTTACCCCATTGTTGGGTGAGAAACCCCACTCAATAAACAATTAAAACCTGCTCTATAAAAAATAGAACACTCCATGCCAAAGCACAATGTGAGCATTGTGGGCCAATATACCCTAGCCAAATCAACATGGCCCCATGGGAGAAAGGAAGCCCTTGGGTCATGGCCCCATGGGTGAATATATCATTCTCCTTTGGTCAAATAAATATGACCTCATGGGATAATGTTTACTTGATACTGTAAAACATCAACGCATAATATACACATACGTGATAGAAGATAAAATATAGATATGGAAAGACTAAAATGGTTGTGTGAGTATCTCGAATAATTATTAATACTGTGTGTGGAATAGAGATGAGTGCAGAGGATGATAAATATTTAACAAATATAAAAATGGTGTGGGAACAAATATGATAATCTGATAAGAAACAACATAACAATAGGCAACATGATTATGTTCATAATGAGTAGAAACATATAATATATGAAAAACTAGATTAAAGATATGTAGAGAACGAGGGGACAATGGGTTATATAAATTCAAGGATAATATATTTTTGAGTCACTTCATTGTATTTTTTGTAGTTTATTTTTTTTAATAATTAAATATTTGGTAAATTGATATATTATTTTATTATTATTATAGTTTTAACAATATACTTCTTACTATAATGGTCTATCAAGTATGCCCCTCCCTAATCTCTTGATGCCCCTCCCTAATCTTGAGTATTAAAATGCAATGTAGTTGTTATATTCAACAATCTAGAAAGATAACAAGGACAAGAAATAACGATATAGAAAGATAACAAGGTTAAGAAATTGTGGGTAGGGAATGTGTATTTTTTTTGGTGTGACCTCTGAAAGAATCACTTACATAAGCAAGGAAACTGCTGAGGAGCCAAGTGTATTTTATATTTAATTTTTGTTAAGAGGATGGAAAAACCTCACTCTACCACGTAACTAAGTCGTCATTATTATTTGAAGATGCAATAATTATGTCATGAAATTAATACGAAACTATTATTAAAAGGTCTAAGCTAATAAAATTTAATGTACAAAGTGAATGGTTATTCCATGATAGTAATTAAATGATCTTTGATAAGTAGAAATATGTTATTATCTTAACTGAACTATTACTATTATAGATCCATCTTAAGTATAGATATAACATGTATTGAAAGGGATCAATTCTTTTCAGGCGTAAACTTTTTTTAGAGTGCAAAATTTGGGAAAAAAAGATTGTATCCCTCTTATTCTTTGACAGATTCCATTAATTTTGTGGTGGTTGTCTCTCTGACAAAAAAAATATACCTAAAAAAGGACCAAAATATAAAATAGTGAGACAACAAACATTGTAACAATAAAAACATATTTTTTCAATTGCTTTATATGATATTTACATATTTTTTTAAATAATATATAATATATACGTGGTTGACATTAAAATATTTTACATAATATACATACTGAGACATTTTATCTATGAACTACATTGTCCACATACAATTTTTGTTGTTATTGATGATGATGATGATGGTGGTTAACGTCCACTGAGACCAAATAATAATCTATCGGACCTAAAAAGGAAAATTATTTATTTTGATTTAAGATTTTATTCCTATGCTCAAAAAGCTTGGAGAGAAGCCTCCCGAGTTCACTATAATTTTGGCATTGTAAAAGGCTAGGGAGGTCAGTGTTGTAACAAAGGTTGTGAAATTGAGATCTAATGTGGTTGTATGCAGGGCACTCTAAGAGGAAGTGGTTTTCATCCTCGATGCTCCTATTCTCACAAATATGGCAGATCCTTTCTATCCATGGCGTTTTTGGAACTACCCAGCGGCCAGTTTCACTATGGAGCTCATGAGAATTTGTTCTAATCTTTGCTATATTAATTTTCTTTTTTGAGCTAGTTAGAATAGAGAGATACTTTTGATCTTTTGATATATCTTTAAGTATACATATTACTTAATTCAACATATTAAAATATTTTATTGATAAGCCACATTATTTTTTTATATTATGAATATTTTAAAATGTTTATATATTAATTTTAGATTAAGATTTGAATGAATTACTCATCTCCTTCTTATTATTCTTATTAGAAGTACTTGATATTTTTTATTTTATTTTTTAACTTTCAATTACTTTTTTTATTAAATATTTTATTATATACAATACTAAAATATTTCTTTTAACATTTTCTTTTTATATATAAATATATATGAAGTTGATATCACCCTTGAAAAGTTTAAGGGTTTAAAATCTTATTCAAACTTTTTATTTTTATTTTTTACTTCTAATTACTTTATCTCTTTTTAAATTTGATATGAAATTATATTATTTCATATGGACATCGAAATATTTTATTTATGACTAAGAAAATGAAATATTTTTACTACATTGTGTCCTAACAACAAATATGGTGACGATAAACTAACTAAACATGCATATTTATTTTGTTTTTATTATTGTTATAGCCAACATTGTTTTTCTATTTAGAGGATATTTTATTTCTATTTTAAGAGGTCATGTGTCAAATGCACATTAAACATAACATAATTACACATGACCTTAATAATGGGTTGTAGAATGCACCTCTTAGCGTAATCATCAAAAAATAAGACAACGATTAAACTATATTTCACCATAATCTCATATATATATATATAATTTATTTTTGAGAATAATGCTTTAATTATGCCGTAAGACATTTCCTTTGAGAAAAACTTTCTCCCATCTCACCTATACTATATTAAGATATTGATTTTAATATTAGACCATTGAAATAGTATCTGCCATTAGATATTGTTAGTTACAAATAAGATATAATTTTATATTTCCTGTAAAATTCTATAAAAAAATGAGAAAGTCATGAGGTTTGGTTTTCATGATTTTTTCTTTGCTCTCCCATCTTGTTGTGTGTTATGCTTTTTTTTGATAAGCTCTGGTGTGTTGGATTTATTTATTTTGTGCAGTGTGATATAACTGTTTTTGTTTCAAGTTAATGGTTGTTTTTTTTCCCATTGCTCTTTGGATGTGGTAACGTTTCTAAAAAAAAGCAGTTGTGAAACCCTATTTTCCGTGATCATTTTCAACCATCACTAATCAAGGCTTGAAATGATCAACGTCTGAGCGTCTGATTTCAGGATGAATTATTTTTGCCACTGCTCTTTGGATTAGTTCTTGTTGCGAGACATCAATGTTAAACACTGAAGCTATTTGTGTGAGGCATTCAGATCTATGGAATTATAATCTTGTCAAATTTGGAGTATATTTCAAATTCTTTTCATTCAGAGTTTCTCTGGTGAGATATACTCATTACTTCAGATGAAGTTCTTAGAGTTAGAATTGCCGATAAATGTTCTTGATGCTTATATCATCTTCTAAATACGGAGTAGAATAATAATTTATCGGTAAATGTTCTTTTGATGCTGATATGCATTGATTTCACTGTAGATGGTGATTTCTAATCCTATTTGATTACTTGCACTAGATGCATTGATTTTAGTGTAGATTTTGATTTCTAATGATATTTGATTGCTTGCACTAGATGCATTGATTTCAATGTAGATGATTTCTAATCCTATTTGATTTCTTGCACTAAATGCATTGATTTCAATGTAGATGGTGATTTCTAATCCTATTTGATTGCTTGCACTAAATGCATTGATTTCAATGTAGATGTTGGTTTCTAATAATATTTGATTGCTTGCACTAGATGCATTAATTTCAATGTAGATGCTTTCTAATTCTATTTGATTGCTTGCAGTAAATGCATTGATTTCAATGTAGATGGTGATTTCTAATCCTATTTAATTGCTTGCACTAGATGCATAATTTGATTTCATTGTAGATGTTGGTTTATAATCCTATTTACTTACTTGCACTACATGCATTGATTTCAATGTAGATGTTGGTTTATAATCCTATTTTCTTACTTGCGCTAGATGCATTGATTTGAGTGTAAATGTTGATTTCTAATCATATTTGATTGCTTGCATTAGATGCATTGATTTTAGTGTACATGTTTTTTTCTAATCTTATTTGACTGCTTGCATTAGATGCATTGATTTCAGTGTAGATGTAGATGTATGATTTGATGTAATTGGATGTATGATGTATTTGGATGTATGATGGTACGTTAATTTAAAGTGATTGGATTGACATTGTGCATTGATTTCAGTGTAAGCACAAAAAATTATTGACAGTGTACATTGATTTTTGTTTTATAGTAATTCAACCTATTAATATTGGAGAGAAAGAGAGACAAAGTATAATGTTTACTACAATAGCTCGAGCTAAAGATTTAAATGGTTTACGATTTAACCTATCCTTTTCATAATCGATATGAAAAGATGACAAAAGTAATAAGGGTGACAATAAGAATAGTAGAATAAAATAGTTTGAGATTAATCACAATAAAGACTAGTTGTAATTGACTATATCCTTATTTTTCACATTTTCTATCATTCAACACTATTACATTGTCACTTTAGATTCAAAGTTTTTATTTCATAATTCTTCAACATTAAAGTTATTAACAATATTATCATCTCACAATACTGAAACTGATCTGATCCATCTTAATTCAGGATCTATCAAGCCGAGACGGATCAAATATCTCGAGGTGCAAACCTTTCCTCAAGTTTTTCACTCAAAAAATAGGTTTGCACCTCCAGAGGTTTGATCCCTCTCAACACTTGATAGATCCGGAGTCATGACTGAAACCATCCTAGATCCATCTTAATTTTGGATCTATAAGTCGAGAGGGATCAAATCTCTCGAGGTGCAAACCTTTCCTCAAGTTTTGCACTCAAAAAAGAGGGTTGCACCTCTAGAGATTTGATGCCTCTCTTGATCTCTCTCGATGCTTAATAGATCTGGAGTTAAGATGGATCTAAGCTGGTACAAAATAATAGTTAGATTGATTTTTAAATAGGGTAGACATTAAATTAAAATTGTTAAATGTTAAAAATCACATTTATGTTTTTACATGAGATTTATCCTCATACAACGGTGTAGAATGCCTCTTAGCCTAATTAATCTCATATACATATATATAGATATTCATTTATTATAATATCAAATATATATAAGATTATCTTTATTACAATAACTTAAATATATAAGACATATCTTTATTACAATAACTTAGAAATAACTTGTCTTAATGTTGAAACAAATTTTAAAAATATATATAATTTCTTTTTTTATAATTAATTTTCAATTATTTTATTAATTTTTAAAATTTAATTATAATAAAATTTATTTTTTCCTTATTATAAAATTATTTGTAATAATTAAAATCAATTTAAATTGTCATATATTTTAAGATAAAGGTAATCTCTTTGAAGCTTTATTTAATAAGAAAATCACTCATTTTCTAATATAACTCTTAATATTCATAATTCATTTCCATTCGTTTGGGTTCATTAGAAATATTATGGTTATGAAATTTTGGATAATATGGGGATGGTTGATTTTTTTATTTATAATTAATTTATTAATTAAAAGTGTTTTTAAATATTATGGAATTAGTCGTTTAAGAGTTGTTAAAGTATTGAATTGGGGTTTTATTTTATTTTAAATATATATTAAACAACTATTTATAAAATATAAATTTATCAAGAATCTATTAAATCTGCACAACTAATTAACTATTATATAATTAAATTTTAAATTTGGTATGAAAGGTATATATTTTGTTGTTTTTTATTTTTATTTTTATTTTATGATGATGATCACATTTAATAAAATTAATTGTTTTTTATTGTAATATCAAATATTACGAGACATTATCTTTATCACACTGACTCATATATTTAATTTTAAAATGGAATTTAAAATATTATATTTTTTTTATAATATAATTTTATAATTATTTATTATAATAAAAATATTTTTCTATTTTATTGTTGATGATGATGTGGTTAACGTCCACTAAGACCAAACTTGGTCTATTAGACCTAAAGAAACAAATTATTTAGTTTGATTTAAGATTTTATTCCTATGCTCAAAAAGCTTGGAGAGGAGGCTCCCGAGCTCACTATAATTTTGACATCGTAAAAGGCTAGGAAGATCAATATTGCGACAAAGGTTATGTAACTGAGATCTAATGTGGTTGTAGGCGGGGCACTCTAAGAGGAAGTGGTTTTCATCCTTGATGTTCCTATTCTCATAGAGATGACAGATCCTTTCCATCCATGGTGTTTTAGGAACTGCCCAACGCCCTGTTTCACTGTGGAGCTCATGAGAGTTCGTTCTAATCTTCGCTATATTAATTTTATTCTTTGAGTTAGTTAAAATAGAGAGATACTTTTCATCTTCTAGGGTGGGGTTGATGACCTTCTTATAATAACTTAATTTTCTTTTAGCTACTAAATCTTTCTCACACCACATTTTTTCTTTGAACTTAGAAGTAACAATATTTTTAATGTTATTAATGTTTTGCTATGCACCATTCTTGTTGATCTCCCAATGGTTTAACCAGGCCCTCGTGTCTTTATACCACCCCTGCTTGAGCCTTAGGTGGTTTTTGCTGGAATTTAAAGCTATCTTAGGAAGTCTATGATCTCCTATGTTATTGAGTTTGTGCTTGTACAATAGAAGCCTAGTCATAGCTAGGCTCTCGATAGGGGAAAGACCTACTTCTATAAGAAGAATATGATAGGGTGTATTGCTTTTAATTTTCAAGTTATACGTTATAAAACGCTTCTGGATTTGCTCAATCTTTCTCTAGGATTCTCTAGAGATGCTACAACCACAAACCTCACATCCATATAAGATAACAGGAGTGACTAAAGTTTCAAAGAGGAACTTCTTTTTATCCCACATTACGAGGTTTTCCATTTTACAATTATTTTCAAGACCAAAATAAGCTTTCCACCCGATTAATCCTTTTCTCAGTGCTATAGTTCCAGTTGAGCTTGTGATGAATGTCAATTCCTAGGTACTTGTAAGAATACACTTCCTCTAAGATATTATTGTCATACATAAAATTAGCGTAAGTGTCCTTCTTGGATTTGATAATCATAACTTTTATTTTGTCAGTGTTAACAGTCATACCCATGGTAGAGCAGAAATCCTTAAGAAGCCTAAGTTGCTTATCAAGATCAGATGGGCACCTTGCGAGAAGAACAATATTGTCAGCATAGAGAAGAAGAATGATGACTATCCCAGCTAAGATTGTGCCAGCACATCCCGCTTCCTCTAAATAACCCTCAAGCTTTTCTATGTAAATGCCAAATAGGGTAGGGGAGGGGGAAACCTTGTTTAACTCCGATATTACATTTAATATCTTTCGACCACCCCTCATTGCTTTTTAGATTGACAAATACATTCTCGTATAACCTTATAGCGACAACTCTCAACTCGAAAGGAACCTTTAACTCTTCTAATATATACCAATGGTTGTTTCTAGGAACCGTATCAAAAGCCTTTATAAAGTCCACAAAGCAACAAAAGAGATTGGATTTATCATTACAGAATTTCTCGACAATGATCCTAAGCATAACAAGGTGGTCTATTGTTGAGCGATGCCTTCTAAAACCCGCTTGGACTTTAGCCCGCTTACCTTCACTTTCAAGCCATATGCTCAACTTCTTTTCCAAAATAATACCATATAACTTGGCTAAGAGAGGGATGATCATAATTGTCCGATAATTAGAGGGGTTATTTGTATCCCCACTTTTAAAAATAGGGATAATGAGGCTCTCAGTCCACGGTTTAGGGAACCCTTTCATGACTGTTTGAATCAAAATCTTGTGGATGGGGGATGAGGACAGGACCTACAATTTTTAAGATTTCTGCTTGGTAACCTTCAATGTCCTTAGCTTTCCCATTTTCTGGGAATTTAACCCCAAAATCAATGTCTTCTAATGAGAAAACTTCTTTCGTTGTGAGCAGGGTTTCAAAATTATCTGTGACATTTGGAGATTCATAAAATTTTTTAAGATAGGAATTCCAATTGTGTAAAGCAATTTTATTATTATCTTTAGTTTTCCTAGTTAGAATCTGCCTCCAAAATTTCTTAGGAGCTAGCTTAGAGAGGTGTAAGAGATTCTCTTGTCTTTTACGAATGTACTGCCTCCTTTTCCTTTTAGTTAGGGCTTTGTATATTTTTATCTTGCCCATTTTAAGAGATTCATCAACAACTTCCTTAATTTCTCTCCTCGCACTTTTACAATATTTGTCATACCATGGGTTGGTTTTGCTATTTCTTTTATATTTGAAACTTCAATTGAGAACTTGTTAATAGAAATGAGAGGATTGTAGTAAAATTATTGATAGAGGTCTTCTATGTTGTCTAGATAAATGAAGCAAATTAGTTTTTAACTCATTTTAGAAAGAGATTTTTTTATTTCTATCAAATAAACATAAATTTAAAAATAATATTATATTATTTATTTATTATTATTATTATTTTTATTTATTATAAAATATTTTATAAAAAATAAACATCAATATGTTATATATGTTAAATAAACGCAAAAATTTTGAAGCTTTATCTAAATAAGGAAAAAAATCTCTCATTTTCATATAAAATATTGATAACCTATATATCGTTTACGGGATTTATTAAAAAATTTATGGTTATTAAATTTGGAATAAGGTGTAGGTTGGTTGATTTTTTATTATTATTTATAATTAATTTATTAATTAAAAGTGATTTTCATATATAACTATGATAACCCATATATAACTCAAAGTCCATATCGTTTAGGGGATTTATTAGAAAAAATGTATTGGTTATTAAATTTGGATAAAGTGTAGGTTGTTGATTTTTATTATTTAGAATTAATTTATAAATAAAAATGATTTTAAGTAATATGTAATTAGCCATTTAAGAATGATTAATGTATTGAATTGGGTTTTAATATATATATATTATATATATATATATATAATAAAATATGGGTAGCATTTTTATTAATAAAGTTGGTAACGCGCCAAAGCTTTTATAGTCATAGAGAGTGAGTTCTTAAAATTGTTCAACAGGATAACTAGTAAAAGGACCTTATTGCTACATGTGTTATTTACAAACATACTCTTTACATCATTTATACTGTAAACTTTCCAAAAGACTCCACCATACACTATTGTTCGACTAAATGTAGAATTTAACAAGAAAAAGACAGCTGCTACTTGCTACTTCTAGGGTTGACTTCTCTTAGATCCTTGTTAGGAGGCATGACCGTTCTTTGACTCCACTTGCCCTAGGATCTAGGCCCTGATTTGCAGCGACACCGACACCCTTAGTTTGAGGTGCAGAGCCATCCCTGAATCCAAAAATGTCTTTCAACACACCCACGATGTCTGTCTCCACCTTAACTTCAATATTTTCAAACTTATGGCTAAGGTTCAGTACGTCTATAGTCAGGAGTTCCATGATTTTTTGAAAAAATTCCATATCCTTACCGAGACTAGATAGTTTGGCTTACAATACCACCATGTTTTCGTTGATTTCCTTCACTGTTTCCTTGATTAGTTTCTTGCAGGAGCTATCAACAATATCCCCTATGTTCCCATTGTGCCCAGACTTCGCCGCGTCGCTGCTACTCTCGTTGCTTGCTGAGGCCATTCTCTTGGCTATTCTACCCTGTACCAACAATATCCTTTGGTTTATTTGCCACAACCATCTGTTATAAATAAACGCTTGGTCCTTCCTGACATTCCTTCCTATCTTATTAGCCATAAATGAGCATTGACTTTGCATCATGGCAAAACAACTACCATCCATCTCCATCACCATCGAAACCTGCTTGGATCGAACTGCGATGATACCTACTGAGCCCTCGAATGAAACCATATTAAATAACCAGGAAAATGGCCAAGGACTAAAATACCACATGTCGCGGTTCATGACTTCCTCTCGCCCACGATCACACTTATGTATTAACTTCTTACCAACCACCCCCTCTCCCGATGCATTGCAATAAACCATCGGAACACTATCCATCATAACCACCTGTTTATTCTTTTGCAGACCTGTACTCCAGTTGTACTTCATAGATCTTGAATTTTTCAACCACATTATGGGATACGACATATATTGCATATGTTGATAATACATAAGGAACGTTGCTCTAACTCCTGATGCAAAAGCATTTAGACCTAGTCAACAATGTGATGGAATGATCACATGTTGTGACTAACAAGGGGTTGGAAGATAAGAGATTAGTTAATTTTATTTATTTAAATGTGTGAGAGTGTTTATTTATTGTCAAATATGAGAAAAGGGCATAGCGGCTGATTGATCCTCCCTGTGTGGAGATCGGGCCAATCAGTTAGATTTATTTGGTTTTGAATAGGATATGAGGGATTTGAAAGCTTAATTTAGCATTTGTTTTAGAAAAGATGCAGTTGAAGAGATTCCTTAGGAGACATCGAGAGATTTCTGTATCTAAACCAAAATTGGTTCATGAATCCACTTTTGTATAAATATAGTCTTCTTGTATAATTCAGAGGTTAGCTGAAGAGATCAACTAAAGGTTAGGAGAAAGAGGTTAGCTAGATTGGAGTTGAGTAAGAGATAGCAAGGATTTCAAGATAGACATAGGGTTTTTTTTTATTGTTGTAATTGAGCCAGAGGGCCGAGACCCTGTAGCTTTATTGTATTGAATAAATAATTATGTGTGCATAAATGTGTTATTCTCTTGAAACCCTTCGCTTGTCTCTGTATATTTTCCTGAGGAACAATTTGAGCATTCTTCTCTGTTTTTATGTCTTAAGTTATAAATCGCAGCGTTCAAAGCATAATTGGGGTTCTTAGTGTTAATGGCAGTGTTTGAATCGCTTTAAAACCCAGTCTTTGATCAAAGATATCATAGAGTGTTTATACACGGAGTTGTGGTTGCGAAACAGAGAATGGCAGAGAAACTATGTTAAAGTGTAAATGCACCAAATACAAGCGAGGTCAAGTCCAAGAGGCATAGACAGATCAATGCACAATGACCGTTGGATCTTGGAGATCAATGGACGAGGTCGAAGGAATTGAGCGGATAAGATTAAGTTGCATAGGACTAAGTTGAGAGATGAACGGTGGAGATGAGTTTAAGCTTTAGCAGAAGAGGAATCTGGAGGAGCCGTCGATGGTAGGAGATCTATGGTCATCGCATGACATAGGAGTGCAGGCGTTAATTGGTAGAAGGGGTTTCCATAAGCAATAAGCAGATTATCGAGCAGCCAAAAAATGGTAAGTGGTATTTAGGGCTGGTCACCCAATACCATTCATTGACCGACGCGTTGTAGGAGACTAGAGAGAGAAAACTGCTTTATCAGGCAGTTATTCCTCTTACAAGTTATCCACCCGATATCAATATCAATCGTCAAATCAAGCGAGGTTGATTGAACGGTTGAGATCGAGTGAACTGTTTGGTCATATCAGGGTAAGTGAAAACCGTCGGATCGAGCGCCAGATCAACGGTCAAGATTTAATCACAAATCGCATTAGACGAAGGTCAAGGGATGGCGGAGATGGAATAGTGATATTGCGATAGTGCAATAAAGCACTAGCTGATCGGAGATTGGAGATAATGAAGGACGGTGGAGAATAAAGCGGAAAGGTTTGGTATTAGTGGACCCAAGAGATTTGTATATGCGGTTTTAATGCATTTGAAGTCTGGCTTATGTGTTCAAAGCGAGTTTCCTGTGTATTCCTTTGTATTCTGAGTTTTTGTAAGGTCATGTCTTTATTAATCATTGATCAGGTTTATAGATGGATTTTCTAATGTTTTGGATTCCGATAGTTTGATGGGGTATTGTTATGGAAAGTTGGTTTTTAAAAGAACTTCCAATGCAAATGTGGCCTTAGCTCATAGGTCCACATGGGATTTTAAGGGATATCAGTCAGCTGGCATCAATTTTTGGTATAAGAGCTAGATCAATGCTCTGTAGAGATTGGTTGAGAGACTGAATTTTAATTCCAGCATATGTATAATCGCATTGAAGTGAATTTGATACAGATGGGGATCATACTACAAAGGACACTGAGATTATAATGGGGAAACGGTGAATTTTTTGATGAAGGTCTGGTAAGAATGTTTATTTTGATAATTTTGCAGAGATGTGTTTTGAATGTATAAAGAACAACAAGGGATTGAAATTTCAAAGGAGAAGATGTTTTTCTTTCAATAAAATGAAATTTCCACGTAAGTTGATTGAATGATTGGTTTGATTAAAAGGAAAATTGAAGTAGAAGGTTTAGAAGTTAAAGCTAAATAGAAGAGTGGTTTGCTATGGCATTGAAGTCATTTAAATGATTTGAAGAATTTTATGAAAATTGAGAATGATTGAGGATTGCTTAAAGAATTGTTGAAGACAATGATATCGATAGATAAAGGAACAGTTAGATTGAAGGTTGGATTTAATATATCTGGAAGGAGAGTCATTACAAGGAATGAATTGAAATTTGTAGAAGCAAAATAGGATTTTCTTATAAACAGGTTATCAGAAGGAATTGATAGTGTCTGTCATGAATTGGTAAAAAAATAATTGAAATTCAGATCTAATCTTAATTTATCCTGAAAGTTGAAGAATCCATTATGAAAAGTAAAATGGGAAATAGTTGTTGGCTATATGGAGTCTTTTGAATGGAAAGTATAAATGAAATAGTGAACAGATGAATCTTTTGGCAATGATTTGACTGATGGAATGGGAGTTAGTTTTAAGACATATTTGAAGGAAAAGTTGCAACTTTAAAAGTTTACTTTGATGTATCTTGAGATAAGATTGTACAGGTCAATAGAAGCAGTGGACTTGCTGAAAGGTAGAATGAGTTGTACCAGCATTACAACATATGAGCTATCTTAAAGAAGATAGAGCAAGAAGAACTCTCAGATGAGTAAAAGTGATAGTACCCAACATTAAATGAAATTACTGAATGAAAGAAGGAAGTGAGCAATTGAAGATGCAGAGCCTAGAGTAAGGAGTGTTCAAGAGGAGATGAGAACAACTTCTAATTGTGGTTGGGTAGAAATTGTTGAGGCAGCTCCACAATTGTGATTGTGGGTAGAGTTGTCTTAAAGATAACAATTCTAGTAAGAGTAGTGCTGGGTAGAATTGTTAGTCAGTGAAAGGTTCGAGGAAAGAACCAATAGGTACCAAAAGGCTGAACTCAAAAAATTTTGGTGAGGCATAAAGGAGACTTGTTACCGATGAAAAAGGCTAGTTGTAGCTCACTTGTGAACAAGGAAAGTTCACCAAAGGAAGAAATTGAACAGACTATTGGCAGTTATGATAGGGGTACATAACAAAGTTAGAAGCAAAGGAAAAAGAGTGTTGACGAAGTTGGACTCAAAGGAATGAGTAAAGAAGAAAGGAAAATAGAGTTGGCTGAGATGAAGATAGAACTTAGTCGTTTGAAGAAGCTGGTATTGAAAGGAATTAGAGAAAAATGGAAACAAGTATTTTATGTGGGAAAAAGAGTCAAATGGCCTGTCAGAGAATTGTTTGTTGAAAAATTAATACTTCGAATAGTTGAGGATGGAGTAGAATACATCTATGAACTAGACAAAGGATCTCTCCTTGAGGAAGGAGACAGTGATGACAGTGACGAAGAATTGATCTATGTAGATCAGAATGAGAGGAATGTGTTGGTAACATCTTCACAGACAAGAGAATCCCATATTTTTGGGACTAATTACTTCCGTGAATGTAAAATTACAGGTATACAGCCTAATGAATTTGAACCTGTGTATGAAAAGGTGAAAGAGGCAGAGGCAAGAAAACTACAAAAGGAGATGCATAAAGACTTTCAAGACTTCAATTGGTGGAAGAAATTAAAAGGTATGGCTGAATGGTTGTCTTCTCTTAGTGAAAACTTATTGGATCATGTTAGAAGGAATTTTAGCAGGGATAGAAGACCAAGGGGAAGTGGAAAAAGGAAAGGAAATAAAAGCATTGCAGATTTGTGAAATGAAGAAAAGAAAAGCTGACAGAGAGAACTCAACTGAAGAAGTTAAGACAAGGAAATCTTTGAAAGATCAAAGTCTTATCATAGAAGAGGAGGAGACATTGTTATCTTATCTGGATAAAATGAGTGTTGGAAGCAATTGTGTAGAACATGAAGGTATTCTACAAACTTATGATGAAATTGCCAAGCATAGTCAAGAAGTTGCAGTCCCAAAAGTATTCTTTGATGAGGAAGAAATCAGAGATGTTGAGGAATAATTTCTCAATAACTTAGTGAACTATAAAAGTGGTTCAAAGAAACATGAGGAACTAATCATTGAGGCTTCAAATGAAGAGCCTTGTATTTTTGAAACTGACATGTTGTGTATCTTTTTAGGGTTGACAGGTAATGAACAACAATTGGACAATGTGCTTATGCATGTTGATGAAGAAGTGAGATTATTGGAAGAAATGGCTGAAACAAAAAGATATTTTGAGCATGTATTTAATAATTTTGAGAATGGTGGTATTGATAGGGAAATTGTCATGATTAAAGAAGCTGAAGATAAGAAAATGAAAGTTTGTGATGATAACCAGAATGAAGTATTTTCCGTTGAGAATCAAAATGAAAGTACTATGGAAATTATGAAGGAATATAAGATGATGTTGACAGATACAGAAGTTCAGGAATTCTGTGATTTTCAAGTGGATTATTTTTATGAATCTGTAAACCATGAAGAAGTCTTAGAAAACCAAAATTTTGTTCATTTTGTTGCAATAGTATAAGTATAGAAGATGAAAGGATACTTCATAATGATATGCTCCAAGAAATTCTAGCTATTGAATTTTTGAATGATAATCTCATGTCAGAACAAGGAACATTGTGTAATGTAGAGGAAAGTATTGGAATGAGAATTCATGACAGTTTCATAAATTTTGCAGAAGGATAGTATAAATATTTGATGGAAGAATTATCTATGAAAATTGAAAACCATAGTTATTTTGAAATTGACAATTGTGATGGAAATTCTGTTTTATACAGGAAGGAGAAGTAATATTAAATGACATGGTTATTGAATATGAAGGAATTGGCATTTTCTTGGAAAATTTATTAGATGAACCTGAAAACATAGAGGAAAATATTATCTTTAATGATAGTGGAAGAGGAGCTGTAGAGTACAAACAAAATTTTGTAAATGGTAGAGGTGAAGAAGAATTGGACAAACATTTCATAATTTCTATGGTGAGGAGAAATGTACAGCAGGCGGATGTCAGTGGATTTAAGTTGAGAACAAATTGTTAAGAGGAAGTTGAGAAATTGTGGAAGATGAAGACAACTAAAAGGAGGGACAACAAAGAAGAGAAATAAAAAAAGGGAATTTGTATCAATAAGGAAAGAGGACAACAACAAAATAAGATTTGGAAATCTGGAGGAACAGAAGCGACAGTGGCATAATAATGGAATCAGCAACATGATGAAAGTGATGACCAGTTACAAAGTAAAGTTTGGGATACTAGATGATCAACATAAGAAAAACATGACCAGGAGGTAATGAAAACTTTCAACTTTGGGAGTTTGATGCAGGAGCATTTAGACCTAGTAAGCAATGTGATGGAATGATCACATGTTGTGACTAACAAGGGGTTGGAAGATAAGAGATTAATTAATTTTATTTATTTAAATGTGTGAGAGTGTTTATTTATTGTCAAATATGAGAAAAGGGCATAGTGGCTGATTGATCCTCCCTATGTGGAGACCAGGCCAAACAGTTAGATTTATTTGGTTTTGAATAGGATATGAGGGATCTGAAAGCTTAATTTAGCATTTGTTTTAAAAAAGAGTGGAGTTGAAGAGATTCCTTAGGAGAGA